>JANHFT010000223.1:42881-58902 GCA_032467955.1 Pseudoxenodon macrops | reverse complement strand
GAGGGCCCGCCTCGGGACAACCTCGAAGCTGGAGGGAGCAAGGACCATGAGCTTTTTGAGAGCCTTATTTTCGGGTGAAAAAAGGGAGGGGAGAGGGGAGAAGAAAGAAAAGAAAAGAAAAGAAAGAAAGAAAGAAAGAAAGAAAGAAAGAAAGAAAGAAAGAAAGAAAGAAAGAAGGGGAAAAATGCAGATCTCCATTGGGCGCAATGGAGCCTTGATCTGTGGGTGTGTAGGATAGTTTGGCAGGTGGAACAGTACTGATTGTGCAGATGTGTGTGTAGAGATGGGGACAGGGAAGGGCTGTATGCTCAGGATCCTAACATTAGAATAATTTGTGTTACCAGTAAGCAGATCTGATCAATCTGATATTTGGGGCAAGAAAGATGAGCAGCTTGGAGCTCTGGCACAAATGAGAAAATGCTACTTGGGTACTTGTACCAGTACTTGAGGGGCAGTCACAGAGCGGAGGGGATTGACTTATTCTCCCAAGCACCTGAGGGTAGGACAAGAAGCAAAAGGTGGAAGTTCATTAAAGAGAGATCCTACCTGGAACTAAGGAGAAATGTTCTGACAGTGAGAGAAATTAACCTATGGAACAGTTTGCCTCCTGGAGTTGTGGGTGCTTTGTTGCTGGAGGTTTTCAAGAAAAGATTGGACATCCATTTGTCAGGGTTAGTGTAAGGACTCCTTGCCTTGCACAATTAGAAGACTTCCAAGGTCCTTTCCAGCCCTGTGATTTCATGTTCTATGTTTACATACTTTTGATATGAAGCAGGAAAGGGGGGGGGATAAGTAATCTCAGGAACTGAACATTATAAACTTTGTAAAAAAAAACAACCCCACGGGGTTCAACATAACTAGCATGATTGAAGTTGAAAAAAACCTCAAAAATGAATTTTGGACTTCAGGATGACTTATTTGAATGAATTTAGAGGAAAAGTGAGCAGCAAACCATAACTCAAATTTATAAAGTGTAAACAAGCCAAGAGGGATGAGCCTGCCTGAAAAACAAGATACTGAACACAAAAACATAAAAACAGATACAATAAATAAATCAAGAAAGCTTTATGAATGAACAACAAGCTCATTAACGAGCTGAGAAGAAAAAAGGAAGTTCATGGAGAAAAAATAATTAAGAAGGAGTTCAAAATTTGGACATCCAGCAGAATGCTGTAGACTTCCATACCTGTTCTAGAGGACTTAGTGGCAAGGATCATGTTTTAAATACGAAGGCAACACCAAATTATTATTAGCAGGGGGAAATCACAGTTGAAAAGTACCCCAACAGACTGACCCCCTTTTGAGGTTCCTACCACACACTTAACATATATGGTATATACCCCAGTGGTGAAATCCATATTTTTTTTACTACCGGTTCTGTGGGCGTGGCTTGGTGGGCGTGGTGTGGCTTGGTGGGCGTGGCAGGGGAAGGATTCTGCAAAATCTCCATTCCCACTCCACTCTGGGGCCAGCCAGAGGTAGTATTTGCCGGTTCTCTGAACTACTAAAAATTTCCACTACCGATTCTCCAGAACATGTCAGAACCTGCTGGATTTCACCCCGATATACTCCTTGATTTAGATATTGTGGGAAGACCCTAAAATATATGTCCTTGTGTTTTAATAGTAGGATTATGAATATGCATAATAAATATGACCTAGCTAAATTAGGCCCCTTATAAGCAGAGACAGATGCTGTGGCCTAGAAGTGGAGCTCTTGCCCTCACAATCAGGAGGTTGTGAGTTCAATCCTAGGTAGAGGCAGATGTAAGGGTTGCCTGCTTGGGCAGGGGATTGGACTAGATGACCTGCAAGGTCCCTTCCAACACTGTTAACCTGTTAAAGGTAGGGACAGCAACATGTAGGGCTTGGGAAGACATATTGTGGTCTTCTCGTCTTCAAAAAAATCACACACGCAGCCAATCTGACTAAGCACCTGTGCCATATCTACATTTTGAGTCCATGAGCTTTAGGTCTCCCATATATTACTACAGATCAAATGAGAGTAATGAAAATCATATTGTGGCAAGTGGGAGTGAAGGAAGAAAAAAAAGGGCCGTTTAGATGAGAATATGGAACATTGGACTGCAAGGTCATTCAGCCAGTTTGGAATGATAAAGGGAATTACTTTATTTAACACAGAGAGACAGAGAACATTTTTATCAGTCTCTGTCAAGCCATCATTGGAACAACTGATTTAAGCAAGTTTAAGCAAGAAGAAAGAATTAGATTAGGGCCCTGCCAGAATAATGCAGAGGGCAAAAAGGGCATAGGCAGCCTTCTTTGAAAAGCAGCTAAAAAGATCTGCTTTCTTTGTTTTACAAAAGAGATAAAAAGAAAAAAAAAGGACACCTAATGACATTGTCAAATATAATAAAGGTAAAGATAAAATGCAATATAGAGACTTGCTCAGAAAGAACATTGGGAGCTAAGTATACGTTGTTTTCCACCCCCCAATTTAAAATAAAAAAATAAAAAAGCACAATGCAAAAAAAAAAGTGAAACTTATTTGCTTATCTCAAGGTATAATCCCAGGATCTCTGGGAAATTTTTGAAGGTTGTAGGCATTGCAAACTTTCCTTCCCCCTTCCCCATCCTATAAGCAGAGAGGAAGGTCAAGGGACAGAAAGGATAGAGGACAGGCAAGAATCTTCCTTCACCAATGGTAGAGGTTGGGAATATGGCTGATCAAAGGAGATTTTTTGGGATGCATTTTATTTACTCTGCAGGTCACCTCCTGTCCTAATCAGTACCAGCCTGGCAAGGATGCTATAATTCCTCTTCTGTGGGTTTTTTTCCCCTCTTGAAGCCAGATACAGTCAATCTAGTTGGCTACAAGTTTAGAGTCCATTCCTAGTGGAAAGCCATCTTAAACTTGGGTAAATAACTATAGGACTGTATAGGACATAATGGCATGAATATAGTTTGCTACTGGAACAGAATGCACTCCTTCACAACAAATTATGGGAGAAAAAAAGTTCCAGAGGCTTCCAGTTTGTCAAGGAAAACTGAACATGACAGATATCTATAGGATGTTCTCTCTCTCTGCTCTGTAACACCAAGAGGAGAGGCAACAAGCAAGAGTTTGTATTGTGCATCTCAATGACTGAGCTCATAAGGTAGGCAAAGTGATGATCTAAGAAAGCGGCACATGATGTCATAAGCTTGCCAACTGATGTTATAGATCGGGTGTCATAGTCGCATCATCGCGGTGGCATCACGTGACCTATCGAGACTTTTTCCCCCTTTGCAAAACCGGGTATGGGCATGGCTAGCGGTGACGCATCCGGCCCATGGCCGCGAGTAACTAATAACGTTAATTTCAAAAGCATGAAAAGGTATCTGTCAAGTTGACTGTGTTACAACTTGACAGTTACCTTTTCATGCTTTGAAACTAACATTAATTTATCAGAGAACTTTTGATTTATCATTTCCTATGTTTCTGTCTCTTCTTTCTGGATCCTAAGCTTTACATACCACTCTTAAGAAATTTGTATAGAATTACAGCTTTTTATTGATTTTCCCACCACCACCAAAGGAAGAAGTGATCTTGGGAAGTGACCTTGTGATCTTTGCCATTCCTAGAACTGTCAGAACTAAATCTTGTCATTTCCCATTTAACCAGAGAGTGAGCTTCATTCTTCTTTTTCAGCTGATTACAGTAAGAACACAAGATTCTGTTTAATTTTCTTTATGCAGACTAGATTGTTTAATATTCCCAAATGGCCTTCGTCCTGCTTATCTCCAGGCCAGATTTCTCTATTTTAAGCCTGCATTCTTTCATTTTCCCCATCTTTCATTTCATTTATGCTTTCTGCTATCTAGGCTTTCTCTTATCTATCATATTAAATACAAGCTATATAAACACTAAATACTTTGCTTCCCCACACCCAGTCCTCAATTTGTTTGTGCTCTGATTTCTTTCTTTCAATTCCACTTCATTTCTTTTCAAGAAGAAAATATAACCTGTTAAATCTTGGTTACATTGCACTGATGCTTCCTAATACTGGTACTTCCATATCTATTTTAGTTTTCAACAGTTTCAAAGATTTGAAAACAATGCTGTTTTTTCACACTTAATTTGTTATTCTTTTCATATTTTCTTTACTCTTTCTTCTTACTTACTGTTTAGATTGAAACCCACAGAAAAAGGAACCTACTTTTATTCAGTTACTGTACAGTTGTTTTTCTGTTTCCTGAAAGTGCTTTAGCCTGTCAATATTTGTGCGTTCGTGTGTGTGTCCATGTGCGTCTTTCCAGCTTTAATTGCTGGACCAGAACACAAACCCAATACAAAGAAATTAACCTGGTAAAGCTTTTATCATTATTTTGCCACAATAGCAAGGGGGGGACACCCTTTACAGATAATTTCAGCCATCTATTCAAGGCAAGGTAAAAGAACCAGAGCAGGGAGGAAAAAAAGTAACCTCTCCAGGGTTTCTTCTTGGGCCACCTCATATAAATTCATATTAGGGTTCATTAGGCTTTCCAAATGACTAACTGCTGGTATGGAAATAACTTGTTGAATTCTTTTCCAAAGAAATTACCTGGGGTCTCTGTGTGTTTCTGGTTTACAGAATGAATAGATATGCAGACGGGGGCTCACCAGTTTATTCCTGGAAACCACAGTGTGACGTGAGGTTCTTTTCCCACTGCAGAGTTGAAGTGCTACCTTCCCATTTCTGAATCAGCAAAAAAAAAACCTCCTCCAAGCAAAATATTCCCCCTCTGTTATCTCTGTTCAAACATTATAACAACACTGGTGCAGTTGAGAAGACTGAAATGGGATCTCATTCATGGGCTGATGAAATGAAGACAATTTCTTAAAGGCAAAAATGAAAGTCAGTGCAGTTGAAGAAGACCTTCGGAAGTCGATGGTCCAGCCAGAATATTTACTGCAGTACATTCGGTGATTTCTAACTGTTAGCTTCCTTATATTTGCAGAAATAAATTTATAGTATCAGACTGAGCAGCATAGAGGGTATCTCCAGGGTGTGATAGAAAATAAAATGGTGGTTGTCATGGTGCAATCAAAGCTCCACCCATTTTTTTTCCTGTCTGTTCCTGGGGGGGGAAAAACCATCATGGCTGCCATCTTGTTTTTGTTTTTTTTAACCTAACTCTGGGAATATCCTTGAATCATATTTGAGAAACTGAAACTAGGACTTGGTTATTTGCAAAATCAATGAAGGCAGGATACAAATAAATAATTATACATTTAGCTTGTTTCTACAATCCCTGTAGTCAAGTGCTACCATGTATTTAAACAACTGATATTCAATATCCATCCCTGAAGCAAAGAAATTTAATCAGTTTCACTTTTTTTAACCTTAGGTACCAAATATAGTTATGAGCCTCATATAAAGGGGTAGTTAACATGCTGAAAAGAAATATGAGAAAAACAACAATACATAAATTGCATACATTAGCAGTCCACCAGGAGAAAATTGTTTTGCCATAGTTTCAAAAATTGCACTGTCCTCCCCCAAGGTATTAAGCAACACTCAACTTCTCATTCAGGAACAAAAAAGCAAGAATATAAATCTAGGATATCTACATTTTTAACCACTAGGTGTCTCCATGACACCCACCCCATTCCTGTGACCATTTAGCACCTGCATTATACCAGCAGTATCTACTATTTCATGAATTAGACCCTGTAGGTCGGTGATGGGACCGAATACCCAAACTGCAACCCAAAACCCACTTATTTATCACAAAGTGCCAACACAGCAATTTAACCTGAATAATAAGGTATTAGTAGTACCAGTGGTAGGATTCAAATAATTTTACAACTGGTTCTTCCTAATGACCAGGTGGGCCTGGCTGCGGGGGGGTTTGTCACGTGACTGAGTGGGCATGGCCAACTCTACATCACTCATGATGGTGTATGGTATGAGACAGGCAAGGTTGGGGAGGGAATCCAGGGGTCTTCAGTGTGAGGGGAGGGCGGCAGGAAAGAAAGATCCAACCTATTTGTGTGTGTGCATATGTGTGCGTGTGTGTGTGTGTGAGAGAGAGAGAGAGCCCTGTCACCAGAGATTGGATCTCTCTTTCTCTCTCTTTCTCTCTCTCTCTCACACACACACACAGGTTAGATCGGATATTTCTCTCTACCTCTCTCTCTCTCTCTCTCTCATACACACACACACAGGTTAGATCAGATCTCTCCCTCCCTGCTTTAGGCAGGCTAAGAAAGTCTGCCAGGCCAGGCTTGATGAGGATGCCCGTTGCTCGCCCCTTTGCCTGGCTTCCTTCCTCTGCAGTCTCCTCGGTGCTCGCTCATATTCTCCCTCCACAGTCTAACTTGACCTAGGCAGCAGCACAGCTCACATTGTCCTTTGCAAGCCCGCTGTCGGTGAAGCTGGGCATTGGTGAGGGTTGGCTTTTTGCCTAGCTTTGTCTGGCTGTTGGGGGGGGGATGGACAGGGTCCTGGGCAGGAAGCCTGTGTCAATCTAGACTGGGAAATCTTGCTGCGAGAGGAAGAGAAGCAGGGGGAGCCATACCCAGATGCTTCCCGGGTCCCCTCATCTCAGAAGCAGCAACCTTGCACTCTTCCCTCTCTGCTAGCTCTCTTCTTCACACGGGATCACCCGGCAGGGGGAACGGAGAGGGAGAAGAGCGCAGCATTCCTGTGTGCTCCCGTTTCTATGTGGCTCAATGCTAGCGGTGGGAGCCACTAGCCACTTACAACCAGTCCTCAAAGTTATGGCCTCTGCAGGGCCCTTGTGATCAAAATTCAAGAAATATGGCAGTCCATCCACATCCACCACCAATGCAATCCACTCGCCGATCTACCTTCCATCTCATGTCCTTTTGGTTGCCCTGCACTCCACCACTAATGCCTTCCCCTGGTGTCTCCTTCTTACTGCTGCTGCTGAGATGTGTGAAGCTGCTGGCCCTTCATGGAGGCCTTGTGCAGTTTTGTGAAGGCCATGTAAGAATCACGGAAGCCCCATGTGGCCTCATGAATGGTCAGCAAGTGCCTTGGCTGGATGTGCCTCATCAGCAATGGGAAGAAGAAACCAATAAAGAGGCAGGAGGGGTAGGCAGTAGTGGAAGAATTCAGTGTGGCCAAAAAAAAGCAGAGATGGAGGGAGATAGGAAGGGTGGGGAGAGTTGAAATGGAGGCGAGTGCAGCAGGGCAGGAGAAGTGTGAGGCCCTTGTCTATTGACTGCAACTGGGACTGCTGCTGCTAAGTAGTGCAGTTATGAGATGTTTTGCTAACCAACTGCTTCACTTAGCGATGAAAATTCTGTTCCCTATTAGGGTTGCTAAGTGAGGACCAGAGGTGGGTTCCTAATGGTTCAGTCGTTAGTAACTTACTGGCATGGTAAGAACCGTTAGTAACTGGGCCTGCCACGTCTCCGAGCCATAGGTGTCGACATCTTGAATTTGCACATGCACAGAAGCGTTTTTAAAGCACTGCACATGCATGCGTGCAAAGCAAGTGCGCGGCTGCAGCATGCCCCTGAGCGGACCAGCAGTAAGAAAATTTAAAACCCACCTCTGGTGAGGACTACCTGTATATGCCCTTGGGAGTGCAGAAGCAATTTCTAAATGCTAGGATCTCATGTTGCAGGAGGTGAGCAGGTAATGCCTGCTCATGAATAATAAAACTCAACAGAAGGAACAAAGTGATCATAAGCAGCTTTCTCATGCACTGCCCACTGGAGTTAATGTCATCAATTCACTGCTCCATCCACTACCGCCCTGAGCCATGCAAAAAATATCTGCCCCCCCCAAAAAAAAATCTTTCTCCAGCTGTGGAGATGTTCTTCACTCCCTGCACTAAGATGTGTGACCAAACACCATAGTATTATCCACACATTATTTATCCCAGAAACCTCCACACAGGAGGTGCATGGAAAGAGAACACTGGATAACTTTGAAGATAAAGCAAGATTGGTCATTCTGTTCACACTATTGGCTGCATTTCAATCAAAGGCTGTATTTTCAAGGGCAAGATTTCTGAACAACAGTGCCCTGCTTTTAAACTCTCCAGAAGTATCTGTTTGGCTACTTCGAGGAATAGAAAGTTTGGCTAGACTAGAGGGGCAACTAATCTCTCTAATCTGTGTTGGGCAACTTGGATCTTTCTAAACGCAGCTGGCTGGTCTTTTCTACCATCGCTGACTCCGATAGAAAACGGAGCCAAATACCATCTGGACTGGCAGAGGTTCCTTATTCAAAGTCCAATGTTAAAAAAAACCTCTTCTTATTTATAGCATTAACGATCCAGATTAGTTATTGTGAGAATCTATTGTGAGAATCTTCAACTTTGAAAGTTCCTCTGTAAGAAAACATTAGCTGAAGCCGCTTTCTATGCGCAAGGAAAATGGAAACTAAAAAGTGCCAAAGTTGATAAGGTGTCGATAATTATTTTATTATTATTATTTCTGGGAATGTGTCCATTCTCCAAATGCAAATATATTGGAGATCGTCCATGCAGATTGCCCAATGCTCAGTAAGAAATACAGATAATTTTAATGAAACGGCTTTCCTTTAGCAAATGCCAAGTTGGCTAAAAAAAAGAAAAAAAAAAGAAAAAAGGTCACATTCAAAAAAGATTGCTTATCTCTCAGTGACATTCATGTTCCACAATGAGCAGAACAGCAGCACTAACATCACCGCTAATGTCAGACTGGTGTCTACAGGCCTGGCGGCATGGCTAAAAGCTTTGGAGAGACACAGAGCAATATGTAATTAATTAGAAAAAGCTATGTTTAACACAGGTTCCAGTTGATAGGATTCATCATGTGCCAAGAGGCAAGGAAAGAGCTGCTCCAGCCCTCTTGACCGACGCTCAGTGATTTTCCACATTCATTATCTACCCTAGACATTGCCGCTGCCGGAACCTCTAGAAGGCAAATCCATTGCTCTTCTTACTCCTCTAATGCAAAGGGAAAATTTCCTTGATGCTGAAGACCACATCTGAATGTGGTATATTTAGGGAAACCTCATTCTTCATAAGGGACACAGTGGCTCTCAGTAGCTAAGACGCTGAGCTTGTTGATCAGAAAGGTCGGCAGTTTGGCGGTTCAAATCCCTAGTGCCACATAACGGAGTGAGTTCCTGTTACTTGCCCCAGTTTCTGCCAACCTACTGTAGCAGTTTGAAAACATGTAAAAATGCTAGTAGAAAAATAGGGACCACCTTGGTGGGAAGGTAACAGCGTTCTGTGCGCCTTTGGCATTTAGTCATGCCGACCACATGACCACGGAATTGTCATTGGACAGCGCTGGCTCTTTGGCTTAGAAATGGAGATGAGCACTGCCCCCTAGAGTCGAGAATGACTAGCACGTACATGCAAGGAGAATCTTTACACCCTTCACATTGTCTGTAAGAGACCTCGCTGCTGGGGACAAATGGCCAACATCATTCCTTAAGAGGGGAATGGGTTGCCCTCAATCCTGAGATAGCTGCTTTTCGGGCACAAACACTAGGAGATCAGCAGAGGCTGACATAACCTTGCCTGAAGATATTTCAACAAAACAGCTTCTATCCTGAAGGCTGTGTGTGTTTCTAAATGCATATAGCTTCTTGGAGTCCCATTCATAGTTGCAATAGATGGCGTCTACCGGTAATTTTTCAAAACTTACTATATTCCCTTCTATATTCCTTCCAACCCCAGAAAACCCATTTCCTCCTTTTCCCCTTGGAGCTATTTAGCTTGGCATATATTATTCTTTCCTACCAATCACGTTGTTTTATTCTTCTGGAGAATCAACTACACAATAAAATTAACCCAGGCTAAGGGAGGAGTCACACTAAATCACAAGGGGAGGGGAGGCATGCAGGAGATCTGAGGGCCATAAAGCATCCTCTATTCTTGTGAGAATCCCGCTATTCTTTCTCTAGATTAAGAGAACAATGGGGCTTTCACTCAGCAGCTGGTCAGACAGCTTGTCATTAAAACAAAATGTAAATGAACAAAACCATATACATGTCAGGACTCTTACACTACTAGAATATCATGAGACCTTTGCTGCTCAAAAGCTTCCTAACAACAACAACAGTGGGAGATCAACTAATTCAGACAGGATGCTTATCTGGATTGTGTCCACCAGAAGAAGTATTGTTCTGCCAGCCCTCGTATTCGCTTCAAAGAGTGGTATGATCAATAGCCATCCCAGTTTTTATGGGCTGGTTATATTTGTTGTATTCTGAGACAGCAATTAAATTGGGAAGATCACCAACAATGATAAAATCAAAGCGACAACAATACAACTTCATACAGTCCTGTATTTTCAGACGTATGCATATGATTGTAGGGTGCACTTCTAAGAAGAGAAATACATTATTAGGCAGAAATATATAATGTACAATTGTCCATACTTTAACTTGAATTCCTGTGTAAAATGGAATTTTTGACTTTGGGACTCGAGTGCTGTAGCTCTCGAGTCCCAAGCGCCAGGGATATTAAGACAATGATAATTTTTGCAGTAATTTTATACTGTTTTTCTCTTACGTAGATTACTGTATGCCACCATACATGTGGCTATTGGTTTTGGCCACTGCTTAGCGTAACCTAATTGAGGTTTACTATTTATAAATTCATAAATTGATTGATTGATTGATTGATTGATTGAATGAATGAATGAATGAAACTGTTGTTTTCCAGATGTGTTGGGGACAAACCTAACTAAGGTTTGGGAGTTGGCATCCTAACATAGCTAAAAAGGGCCTGGCTAATTAAGTCTATTATCTAAAATATTTCAGTCAACTCAGGCGAAATGGGCGACATACAAGTATAATAAATAAACTACCATTAATGGTCTGTTTTCCAGCTTAATTGCCAATAAAACATTTCTATGAATGGTAGCTGCACTCATTTCCATATTCCTGGGAAGGGAACGAGGGGCTCTCCAGATGATAAGTGGCAGAGGGGCACCCACTCTCTTGGGATGAGCCTTGGAGAGTTGGCCCAAGCTTTGAACCTCAGGTCTATCAAGAGTCTGACATGTCCTGCAGCTTTAATACATTCAGTCACTTGGGTATTTACACCTCCTACTCTCTCCACAAATCACACATTAGATTATGTGTGGGATTCGGCTTATCTAATGAGACTGAAACTTCCTGATAGGATTTTCATTTTATCGCTTATCCATCATTTATTCCACCGTTCTGCACATTGTCAGATTACGCAGACTTAAGCCTTTTAGTTTTAATAATTGCTTTAAAAAAGTTGATTATCTTTCTCTCGATCAAGAAAAGGATTTATGTCAGGAGTGCATATCCTCCATTGTGACATCTTTGTGCTTATCTCATGGAGTGGCTGCTGCATGGAGAAATGCCAGGCTCTGCCTTCCTTCTGATATCTCATCCGCTACTAAAACAGCCAACTGCTTCCCCAGTCACAGACGCCATGAATCAAAGCACAGGACAAGACAGGACAGGGATCCTTACATCCTTAAAACCTACTTTTATGGTTAAGAGTTGAGAGAAGTAGAGGTAGTCCTCGAGTTAAGACTATATTTGAGCCCAGAATTACATTTATAAGCCAGGCCAGTCATTAAGCAGGTTAGGGTTATGATGACTATGCCCAGTTTTATGATCTTTCTATGATTTTTTTCCCTGCAATCATTAAGTAAATCCCTGTGGTCGCTGAATGAATCCAATGGTTGTTAAGTTAATTGGTGGGGTTTTTTGGCCAGAAACTGGAAGTAAAGGCTAATTTCAGGCTAAAAAATGTCATAAATCACGGTCATATGACCATGCAAATGGTTGCCAACACAGGACAGTTGCCAAATGTCCAAATGTGATCCCATGACCATGGGGGGGGGATCAAAACTTCAAATCCAGATCCTAAATAACCCCGAAGAAGGCCATCATAACTATGAATGCTCACTAAGTGACTGGTCATAAGTCGAGAATTACCTAATGACTCCTGAATTGCATTAAGTAGATATCGATCCTTCTGTTATTCAGCAAGGACCGCATCCAGAAGTGGGTTCCTACCGGTTCTATCCGGTTCTATAGAACCGGTAATAACTCTGCGGTGATGTCACGGAGCCGGTTCCATCGGTGTCTCTGTGGGCACTGCCATCTTGGGTTTGCTTCTGCACATGCGCAGAATGTTGTTTTCAGCCTTTTTTGGGGGGGGGTTGTATTTTTTTTGTACTGCCCATGCGCGTTTGTGTGAAGCGCGTGCGCACCCACAAGGCGTGGCCACGCGGCGCGGGAGGCAGCGAACAGGCAGCGAGGTAAGTTAGAACCCACCCCTGTAATGAACAACAGTTAGCAGATCAAAGGAGATTATTTACCAGAAACAATATATTCGGGATGCAGAACTGGAAGAGATTGTGAAAAAGGAATAGCCCAAAATCATAGTAAAAGAATAGAAGAAACTCATATAAAAACAACTACAAATATAAAGGAAACCTCTGATAAGAATTACATAAACGATAACTTAGAAGAAATAAGAACTAAAGAATCAGCATGGAAACCACCTATTAATTGACTCCCCTGACAATAATAATTAAAAAAGAAAATTATAGCGTATGCAGATTTACCAACAGAAAGACAAAGACTGCCAGCACTGAAAGTAGTGCCCCCAAAAGATTTGGTATCTATAATGAAGGATGTGAATCAAGCGTTTACAAGGATTTTAAAAAAATCAAGCAAACCAATCAGTTTGCCTACAGTACAGCAAACTCAAGTATCAAAATCAGAAAAGCAAAAGCAAAAATACATTTAATCCCAAAGTGGAAGATCAGATTGCAGGCCAAGATAAAGAAATGAAGATCAGATGCAATAATTTAAATAACATGAAAGGAGAAAAAAATTGAAGAATGAAAGAATCAAGACAAACCTAATAATAATATATATATTGACTTAGCACCAGAAAAATTGAAACAGCTTTTGTTGAGTGCTGTAGGGAAAATTGAATAGTATGAAACCCAAATCATCCAGATTAAACAAAATCAGCTATTTCAGTCAGGAAATTTTGAAAATGGAAAACCAAACCAAAAGAAAATAATCCAGTTCTGGAAAGATCTATGAAAAATTCAAAATGACTAATAAAAATGCTGGTTGGATAAAGGAATTTGAAGATATATTTAGTAAAAATCAAATGAAAGAACTAATAACAGCAGAAATGGTTAAAAATTGAGTGAAAAGGATTAAAAACTGGACATCTCCTGAAAATCATCAATTGCATGGCTTTTAGCTCAAATATCTGACTAGTTTACATCCAATTATAGCTAAACAGCTTAATGAAGTATTGCATAAAGGACTGATCAGTGATGTAAATAACTGGCAAAACGTGTCTTATTCAAAAAGAACTACACCAGAAAAATATAGGTCAATAACATACGCCTATAATATTTAAATTTCTCACAAGCAAAATAGCAGATAACTTCCAAGATTATTTGGAAGAAAACAGCATCCTTCCAGTAGAACACAAAAGAGATAAAAGGAAAAGCAGAAGTGCAAAGATCATGATAAAATAGTTTTTGAAAATTGCAAAAGCAGAAAAACTAATTTACATATGGTCTGAATTGACTATAAAAAAAGTGTTTAATTCATTACCACATAAGTGGATCATCAAATGTTTGGAAACAATCGATGTCAGTAAAACACGAGAAGGTTTACAGGAAAATAATGAAGGAATGGAAGATGGAATTGGTGGTTGGAAATGAAATATATGGGCTTATCAACATTAGAAAAGTCACCTCCCAGGGTGGTTTATTACTACCCTTATCATTTGTCATTGCTATGATGCTACTTTCAGTGATTTTGAAGAAAGCAAACCTTGGCTACCAAATAACAACTCCAAAAATTGCGAATGAAATGTCACTTATGCTTTATATGAAGGATCTGAAACTTTATGGAAACTCAGAAATCAAAATCCAGTGATTGACAAACAGTAAGAATGTTTAACACAGATATAGAATTCGGCCTAGATAAATTATCTACAATAGAAACTAATTGGGGTAAAATCATGGCATTGAAAGGCCAAATGACCAAACCATCAGACAGATCCATCAGGATGAAACATATAAATTATCTGTGCAGTTGGATACTATCATATTTGGACAACATAAAAGTATGATTTCCCTCCCCCCTAAGGAAACAACATTTCCATCTGTTAATTACAAAAGGCCTCATTGCTTGGATCCACACATATACTACACCAATATACCATATTATGACATCCTAAGTTCTTGGGAAGAACATGATGCATATGAAGACCAATAGCAGCTAAAGAACTGGTAGCTGTGATTTGACATTGTGATCATGACGACGATAATAACAACAACAACAACGATATAATGCAGCACTTTAGACAATGTGCCAGTTATCCAATTTTTCATCTTCTGTGAAATTTGCCCAACTATACTTCATTTGGGACATATTGAAAATAACAAGAGAGCAATGCTTTCACAGGCGACATTGCACAATCTCACATAAGGCACTGTAAATACGAGTAAGAAGCAGCATCTAAGTGGAAGAGAAGAGATGGAAAAGAATAATATACTTTTGGTCGAAATTTACCATTGTTTATTGTTAGAAATGAAATAGTTGCTACCGTGTTTCCCCGAAAATAAGCCAGGGTCTTATTTTCTTTTGACCCCCAAAATGAGTGCTTGGAGTTATTTTTGGGGAGGTCTTATTATTTTTGAGGTGCAGGAGGTGGCAAACGTGTTCACCTCATGGCTGCTGCTATGTTTTGGGGAAGACTTATTTTCAGGGGACAGCTTATTTTAGCGCATGCACTCAAAAGCCTGATTGGGTTTATTATCCGGGGAGGTCTTATTTTCAGGGAAACAGGGTACTTTAAATTATATTTTATTGAAATAATAAGATCAGACTGTTGCATATAATCTTGTGGGTCTTTTCTGCAATAATCAACAATTTAATCTAACCAAGGAGTTGTAGCTTTAGACTTGAGAAATTAGTTTAATGTTAGAATTGTCCGATCCAGGCCTAGAAGATCAGAAGTTTGTTCTTCGGAGGGAAAAACTGATATTTGGAATCAGAAAAGTAAGGAAATATTTTTGTGAGAAACTTCACTTAAAAATCGTTTGTCATGTAACAGTGTCATTTGAACAAACCCTTGGCACATTGAATAAACTGGCAATAATGTGGGATATCTGCCTGTTATAGAATGACAAAGGTTGAGAGATCAAATCCACAGACGAAAACAACCTGGAATTAACAATGTGTATTTTGAGAAAAAAGAGACACCCCCTCCAGGCAGATGGCATGAATATTAAGTGTATGAAAATTACTAGCACATTGAGAATTTCCCAGTGTATTTCTCCCTTGTTTTTGGCTTGCTTCTATAATTAATTTATGGAAAGTACCTAAATTGGGAATAAACACCATCTCACAAATCCCCTCTAATCTCTGCCTGTATTTCTAAAACGATACCCTTAAGGTATATTCTCCTAAAATGATTAAACTCTTTTCTTTTAGCTATTTTTTAAATAAAGCTTTTTAATTTTTAGAAACAGTTGTAGCAGATATTAATGGTCTGGACTGCACTTAGAACTGTTTGAGATGCAATTTATGGTTGCCAGTTGTCTGCTTTCTCACTACTTTAGTGTTTTTTTAACCAGAGCTAAAGAGAAGCTCCTTTGAAAAGAGAGCAACGTCTTTCACAACTCTGATTTGCTTGTGCTCCCATTTAGGGCCTAGCTTGGTCATTTCTCCCTTGCAGTTGAAGTTGGAAGTTCCTTCCTTCCTTCTGGGCTAATTTTTCAGCCATCTAGCCAACCTTTCTCCTTCACTCCTCTGCCTGAGCAGTGCCTTCTATATTTTGGAGAGGACATAGATTTCTACCAACTGCCATCCCTGGTTTTGTAGAAAGTTCCAATTTTCTGCCCACAGTGTTGCAGACAAAACAATTATAAAGTGATGTAAGGATTAATTCCTGCAGGGGATCTGACATTGTTACCCTCCATCGCTGCTGTTGATTGCTAAGTATCTCTAGACAAGCAGATATGGTGTTCAGCCGGTTCGGATCGGTTCAGGCGAACTGGTAATAGCGACCTGCGGATGGGCTGGGGGGGG
>JANHFT010000223.1:22725-34580 GCA_032467955.1 Pseudoxenodon macrops | reverse complement strand
AAACCATTCAAATTTGAGATTTTCCCCCCTCTATTTCTCCTGCGGAGAGGTTGTGATCATTGCAGTTATGGCCTGTCATACAGTATACCTTTCCTCCCTTCCTTGTATTCTAAATTTTAAAATTACCATAATTCTTTTAAAATACATTATCTTCTGCATGACTGAGGGACAGAGAAATTTTTCAATACTTGCAGAGATTTGGCTCTTTTTTCAAGACATATTCTCATTCCAAAAGAAAAGGATTTCTCCTAGTTTCTTTAAATTTTAATTCATGGTGCATTGAATTTTGCTTTGTATCTGCTATGCATAAATGGCTTGCCCTTTCTTTTCCTCTCCAAGTTTTAACCTGACAATTATACATTTGCAATGGCACCTTATAAAGTACCAATTACATATAAAACTTTCATAAAACTTTTACTTTCAGAAAAAGTATTTTTCAAGTCAACGAATTTATGGAAATAATGAAAAGCATCCACAGGTCACTGTAGCCTTCAAAAAGGAAAGTAAAATAAGAAATATTGTGATTAATTTCATGGTAAATACATGGAGCATTCTTCTTCAATCTAACGTTTTTCATCTCTTCACAACTCTTCAAAATCCCATAAAACACAGTTTTTGACAAAATCGTCTGGAAGGCACCAAGTTGGAACACCTGGCATAGAAATCATCTGATCCAACTGAAAAATATTATCATATACAAAATGTACAATGCCGAGAAACAATTTATTTTTTTAACTTTATTTATTTATATCCAGTCTTTATTATATTTTATAACTAACTCAAGGCAGAAAACATACCCAACACACCTTCCTCATCCAATTTCCCTCACAACAGCAACCTTGTGAGGTGGATTGGGTTGAGAGAAAAGTGACAGGCCCAAAGTCACCCCCCCAAAAAACCAAGTGCAATTTGCAGTTCATCAAACTTTCTGGAATGCTACACAAACTGTTGTTTTAATATCTGTTATTTTAAAGATAGTTCTAATAAATTGTAATAAATGCCTTATCTATTGTGCTAGGATATGCTCTACAGTACTGATTATACTGTATGATAACCAAGCTTGACAATTGCTATTAATTATTCCATGAAGCTTTTGTTGCGAACCTGGATACGTTTTGTGAGGATCTGTCTGTCTATCTACTGACCTTCCTACAAAATTTATTGGCTGACCATCTTACCTCAGGATATTACTCCGAGAGGCTTACAATCATAAAAAATTAAAAATTGTACAAAGCTAATATCATAAATAAAATATTACACACAGCCAGATACAACAGCCCAATTAAAAGGTGAAGAGGATGGGAGCAGGATGGGAGGATGCTGATAATAAACAAACATGTGAATTTTTCCTAAAGAATACAATGAAGTCAAATAAAAAGAGGACAACTTAATTATACTGGGTTTTTCTTTTCCCCTTCAAAAGGATCTGCTCACATTAAGCTGAGTCGGTTCATAAATTAGATAAAGAATCTTGGAGTGAATACGTAGTACACAAATATGCTGAATTAGAGAACTAGGGTAACTGTTCCGAAAAGTTTCAAACTAAATATCCCAGAGCTTTTATGTTATTATGCTTTCACTGTTCTTGAGGGTAGAGTTAGGGCATATTTTATGTCAAAGGGTTATTATGCCCTTGTGAGAATGAAGCCGTTCAAATTACAGAATTTATTACGCTGCATGTTCCATTCATGCAACCATCTAGCAATACCGCTTGCCACTTTTTTCATAGAAATGTTATGTACGCCATCCCTCATTCAGCACGATTATTATAGCCAATTTCTCCAATTACATTGCAGAGGGCCAGAGTAGTGTGTGAACGTATGCTAATAGGAAACACGAATGAATCATGCAAACATGGCTTTGGGCATTCTTCACAGGCCTTAAAAAATAGCTCTGCTATAAGCCACATGTTTGGAAATGTGGTGTGGTGGTGGTGGTGGTGTGTGTGTGTGTGTGTGTGTGTAAGCCGGCAAATGGAACAGCTGGCAGCATCCCACAACCAGATCTGGCCTATTTTTGAATGCAGTGTTTCTTTTTTTGCCTTCTCCATACATGGCAAACGTATTCCCATTCAATTCAACCCTTAGCGTTCTCCCACCGACAGATAGGCAGAGTCCTCATTCTTTACCTAATTTCTTTACAACATTCCGTTAGATCGGAACTAATGGAACTGAATATAGGAAAATTAATGTAAAATTGAGGAGAATAACATATTATGTAATATATACATAGAACAAAGTTAAATTATTAAAGGAAGGAATTTCTTGAGCTAGTCAGGAAAGAGGCTTATATTTCACATTTACAATATCAATATTTGTTAAGCATATATTTAGCTGTTAAAATGTCTTACCCAAATGTTCCAGGTTAATTCAAATATTTGCAGGGAGTTGAAGACTTTTCCCCCCCTCTGATCCATATGTTTCATATCCTCACTAGATTCTCTGAAGCAAAGAAATGGTCTGCATTTGATGAAAGTATGATTTTGATTACTACTGATGAAGTAGTAATCAAAACAGGAAATATTATCTTTTATATATTAACTTACTCTATTAATTTGAAAAATATCTTTAGTACCTGAGTTTTTGAAATTATAAATGTGACATTCATGGTATGTACCTATTGATTAGAATTACAAACGGTTGTCGGAAAAAGAGAGCATATGAATATAAAGTATGTTACAAATGTCTAGATTTATTTTTATTACTTGTAAATATACTATGGCTGTAAAAGATCGACGTACTGGATAAAGCACTTTTCAGTTTTAAAGGTAGACACTGAAACTGTTAATAGATGCTATTTTATCAAAACCTCAGATCCATTGACCCTTATTTAATCTACAAATAAACATGAGAACATGCATAAACATACAGATATGCCCCCCAAGTACTATTTTCAAAGGCATTGCCTGAAGCTTTTAATGAAAGAAGTTTCCTAAAGCAAACTTAATTCCTTTTAAGGTCCAGAATTTATATTATTATGTTAAAAGCTCGTGGTTACGTTGATCTATTGTTAAAAGTTTAGTAATTAAAGTAAAAAATTAAAAGACGGAATGAAAATCCACAGTGCATGGAAAATCCAACTGGTATTCAATAGAACCTTTTTTAAGACACAAGATTTAGGCTTGTGGTTGCTCAGCCACGGGGGTACGTTTGCTTCCTTAAGCTTAGAATCAGCATTAAGGAAAAGGATATAAAAACTGTATTTTTAGGTAACCGTCAAGCCATTTATAGAATAATTAGGAAGTTGAATTATTGGGGATGGTGTTTGAGGTGGTGAAAGACCTAATTAACATTGCTTAAAAAAAACAACCCAGCACTTGTCCTCTTGAGCTTCAAACTCAAAACCGTGTGTGTGTGTATGTGTATATATATATGTGTAAAATCTCCATGTAGTTTGTTTCTTGAGACCTGACTTACAACAGGGTTTTAAACAAATAATTTAAACTAGCCTGAATTAATGGCCATCAGATCTTTTTCTTTTTAATATTCCTACTGCTTTATGTGATTACAATGATGTTATGGACATACTTTGGGAGTATTATAATATTTGTATGCTTTTGGCAAGACTTACAAAGATTGGATGTGTGTCATCTTCTTATCTAGTGTCATCTGTGATTGGAGTAGGTTGTAATGAACGTGCCTTCTGCCCAAGCATCTCAATGACTCCTCTCATGTATCTCTGCATCCATTTAGACACTCTAACAGCTCGCTATTAAAACTATTAACTCTTTTAAAATGTAGAAATAAGAGTTACAAACATAGGATAGTTTAGAACTTAGATTCCCTTAAGGGAAATTGTTCTTGCAGGGAAAGAGAAGATCAACATACAGAGCTGGCAGAAGTGTGTGTTTGTATGCGACTCTTAAAAACCCAGGATAGCGCATTAACTTCAGAGAGAATTATGACAAGAAGCAGCTTTGTCATGAAAGTTATGGTGGACTGCTACAGTTTATAATGTTTATAATGGCCTATTTGTTCCTAATCCTAATGACAGTGGCTAGTGATCCCAAAACGAACTGGGCACTTTGGAACTGCTTGGAGGTTCATCTGGTCTTGAGCAGGATAAAGTCCATGAGATCTTCACGTCCAACACCTGGAAGAAGACTCATTGAAAAGAAAGAGCAGCATGGAACCTAATATGTGAATGCAATTGGCAATGGAGCTGTATTAGATGGAGAAAGAAGACCAAAGGTATATCTGTCCAATGGCCATCAGCTAGTCCCAGGCCAGCTGCTGACTGCCCTAGTTGTGTCTGCTGGTTAATGACCGCAATAGTTATTTGCATTTGCTCCAATTGTAAGACATGGAAAATGACCACTAAATTCTGTAATCGCTTCTTAAAAATCTAAACGGGAATTCTAGCATTTAGGAAGATGAGGGACATATTATAGATAGGCACACATATGTATTAAGCATATATCATAACTAAGATTATGTTTTGTGTTGTTCTGAGGCTAAAAATTAGAGAAGAAGAAAACAAATGCTCATTTTTTGACTTTTGCATCAGACTAGTGCCAGGTTTTCAGTTGGAATTGGAGACCTGCCCACAAAAGAATGCAAACCAATTTGCGAAGCTTGGAATTGGGAAACTGATGCTGTGGGGTCTTGCTGATCCTTGAGTATGCTTGTTTTCTTGCAAATGTTTCATTACCCAGTTAGGTATCATCATCAGTCTTTTACAGCTTGGCTAAAATTGTTCTTTCAAATCAGGGGTGTCAAACTCGTGGCATCATGTGATGTATCGGGACATCCCCCCCCCTTTGCTAAACCGGGCATGGGGTTGCCAACGTGTGATGCATCTGGTCCGCGACCCACAATTCCCTTCTACAAAACCTTATCATGCCTCCCTACGTCAACAGCAGGCTTCTTTTCCCCAACTCAACAAAGTGTTAGGAATATGTTGAAACTCTAGTAAGAGTGCAGACAACAGCAACAAATATGATTAAGACACAGGAGGCTAAAACACATGAGGAGCAGTTGCAGGAATTGGCTATTTTTAGTTTAATGAAAAGAAGGACTAAGCAGTGTTCCAATATCTAAGAGGCTGCCACAAAGAGGACCTTTGTCAACCTATTCTCCAAAACACTTGAAGGCAGAACAAGAAGCAATGTATGGAAACTAATCAAGGAGAGATCCAATCTAGAATTAAGGAGGAATTTTCTGTCAGTGAGAACAATTACTCGGTGAAACAGCTTACCTCCAGAAGTTGTAGGTGCTCCATCACTAGAGGTTTTAAAGAAGAGATTGGACAGCTGCTTGTCTGAAATGGTATAGGGTCTCCTGCTTAAGCAGGGGGCTGGATTAGAAGACCTCCAATGTCCCTTTCAGCTGTTATTCTGTTAAGAAAATATACAAAAGGGGCAGCATGTCTATCCTTCTGGCCTTCCACTCTGAAAAGATAACAGGATCACTGGGAGTGGAGGAGAGAGAAATCAACAAAAGACTGAATTTGAAAATGAGCTAGAACAGAACCGGGGGATGTGGGGGGGAAAGAAAATCCCACCCCTAAATGTATTCCTCGACTTCCTATTCAGGAAGCAACTGTGGGTGCTGCCAACTTTGATCACAGATCCAGAGGCGAATATGTGCTTCCCACTGCATAGGATCATATAAAAATAGACAAACGAAGACAAGGAAGCAGAAACATCTGCTGTGCTTATGCAATATGCTACTCCGTAATACAGAGGAAAATACTTATGGCTGCTCAGGACGCTGCTGGTAATAGGTATGGAAAGAATTCTAGATGCCATGCTCTGCTTGTTTCTCCTCTTTTGCTATACTTGCAGTGCAGGCTCCCTCAGTCAGACCTTGAGTGCATCTCTGCAATGTTTTCCCCCCCAGAGATAAGAAATTGCCTCCGACACTTTCAAGGTAAAGACTAAGAGTTTTAAAAAGACAAACATGTTCATGCCCATTTCTAATGTGTTGGTGGGATATAATATTGATTTGAATAGATAAAAATAGATAATGACCGAAAACAGACATGTAAAGGATTATTCTATTCTTTTTTATTAGAATCGTAGTGTCTAATAAAAATATTCAAGAATATTCAAGAATATTTAGTTTTCAAGCATTAATTGCAATGCTGAATCCTTTCACCTACAATTTCTGAATTTCACTTCCACCTTGCAAAAGAAAACATTTACATTAATATTCCTGCAAGAGCGTCTTTCTTTTGTAAATTTCCTATACAATTGCAATTTTGTTCATATACCAAGTCCTATTAACTCGGACTATAGCATGGATAGGTTACTCACTAGATGCTCCAGGCAATAGTACTAAGGATGTAGGAGATGATCAGGTTGAGTCCAAGAGTGGGGTCAAGCGCGTAAATAGTTTGGAGTCCCTTCCGGCCCACAAGAGATCTAAGTCCAGTCCCATTCTCATCTACTGCCAATTTGCCTTGATCTTTAGTAGTTCAGATTCTTGTAGTGATGGATTAAATTTGTATTCATTTGATCAATTTTGGTTCCTGATTTCTTGTAGCTGACAATGGTGGTATGTTCTGTTATTATCATATCTTGATGTACTTGTTATATTAACATGCTAAAAAAAAACAGACTCAGTATAAAAATAACATTTTAATCTTTAATAACCAACCCCCTATGTAAAATGCATCTTTTTACATAGAAATTAACACGAGTGAAAAAAACAGCATGTTTGGGAAGCTGAAGTCTCACTGGAGGTCACATGAAATTGACAGAATTAACGAAAGAAGATGAAACACTTAATTTTGAAAAAGAAAAAAAAGCAGGCATCAAAATGGTTACTTTCCCTTTACATATTGCAATGTTTTTCAGGCATAAATCTTGAATTGCAATTCAAAGTACAAAAATACCTCATTTTAATAAAATGAGTTATAAAATAATTTATTTCTCAGAAACATGAAAAAGCCGTACGCGATTATGTATTTTAAAAATTGGACTTCAATGCAGCAGCTTATGCTTTCTCACTTGAACAAAGACTGACCTGGCCTGTCAAGTCAAATTATAGTGCTAAATCTATGACAAATTTGAGGATAATCCTATCTAAGAATGTGGCATAAGATGGCCACATCCTGAAATACTCTGTGGGGAAAATAAATTAGGAAGCAAATAATATTTCTCGTTCAACTTCCTTCCCCGTTTCTTAAATTCATTCCGTACATTTTTCAAACCAAATCAGCAGATTTGATACCGCTAGACCTTCCTAAGGCCTCTAAACGCAAATCATTTGCACTTCCTCGTTTTTGCCCCCTCTATTAAACAGGTGAAATGGCTACCTCCATTTGTTTTTGTATCCATACCTAGGTCACCTGTCAACTTGTCTACTTTTCCTTCAAAGTTTGCGTGCAAATAAACTATATGCGTTAAGCAGAAGTATTTTAAGACACAGATGTACAAAGAGCGTATGAGGAAATGTATTTTTTAAAATTGCTTTCGTCTTGTCACTCCCAGCCCCTTTTCTCTATAGTCCATCCAATGCAGGAATTGTAAAAACATTTATCAAATAATGTACCTCTAATGCATAAATAACTTTGTCATTACAAACCAAGATGCTTTCTCCTTGTGGAACGGTTACCAATACACTCTCTGTGCTGTGATAGCCCAGGATGCATTTTGTGGAAGGGATAAAGCTCCACCTCAGATCAAGCTGGCTTTCGTTTTCATTTTCTTTTTCTTCTGTTTGATAAGAAATAAACTTTCATCCCTGGTGCAACTATTGTTTGTGTGGCTCTTCTGCTTTTTCTTTCTCTTCCGCTTTTTTGCTGACTCCATAGAAACTTGGTGGTTTTCAGTTTTCCCCCCTGCCAGAAAGCCAACACTTTGATGATGAGGAGTTTTCCTTCTGCATTTCTTATGTACTTTCACGTGGCCACCTCTAGGAAAGCACTCTTCTATCATATAGTTGTTCTGAACTTCCTTCTTACGCTTCCTGTCTTTGACTTGATCTGCATGAGACTTTTTCCTTAGGTTCTTATGATCTCCCCTCTTGCCATGTTCTTTCCAAACTTTCCTCTTTTTCTTATGTGTATGCTCTTCTCGATCATAATTTGTATGTGGTCTTTTTGGAGACTTTGGTAGAAGGCCAGCTTCCTGAAGTTCTGCAAAATAAAAACACTTGATGATACATCACTTAAATACGGAACATTGTACTTGTTACTCCCTAATTAGAAAAATCGATATATATCCTGTTTGCAATTAAATAAATGTAATAAAATAAACTCTTGTATATCTATCAATTTTAGAGGTAATTTGTAAAAAGAACACCGAGCATCACACTGATAATGGATCAATCCACCTAAAATTGATGTAATGTCCATGGGAATTCCAGTCCATAACATCTAGTGGACTCTAAAATAGGAGCTATTTTGCTAAACCTATATGTTTGATCTCAGAGTGTGAAACCTCAAATCAAATTGGATAAATCTTCCAATAAAGTAATTAGAAATTAAATATCTTTGAAATCAAGTGATTCTTCATTAAAATATCAAACAGATATTTTAAGCAAAAATTTGGACAAATTTTATTTTATTTTGGAAAGTCATGTGAGACAATCCTGGGAGGAGTCTACCTAAAAACAAGTTTAATTTTTTTCCTTTTCACAGATTCACTGCAAATCCTTGACTTATTGAGGAGCTTAAGGAGATGAAGCAAGAGATACCAGTAAGTACTGCTGAAAGAAGACCCATCATAAGTCTGACTGGATTATGTAACTGACCGGATGATAAATTTGAATCTACATAGTTGTGATTCAAATAGCAGAAAGGAGATAGTTTGCTGTCTTGATTGCATTTGCCAAATGCCACCTAGCAGCTCTTTTTAAAATATCTAATTTCTTATTGGAGAAAGATGATCAACAAATCCCATCTGAAGGGAAGTTGGACTTCCCAAGATGGGGAAGGGGAGAGCATATAGAATGTACTTCCTCCTCTCTTAGCATCTTTGCCCCCGATGGGCACAATCACCACAGAAAGCAACAATACCCAGTATAACAATTGTATAGATATATTGAACCAAAGCTTTAATAAATACAGCTGTTCCTGCTGCTGCTGATATCCCAGCGTTCAAAAGCTGAGAGCCATATATTTGGGCCCTGAGTCATACATGCAATGTGACAGAACATCTCACTCAGTCCCTAGAAGAACAGATTCAGACTGACTCACTCCAAGGCAAAATGGTTGTGGTAATAAACAAAGTTGTCTTCTCCCATTTAAAGGTAGTTCGCAATCTGGAGGTTTTGTGGCTGGAAAGCTTTTGCATCCACCATTTGTGGACATTCCTGGATTGGGAAGCCCTGCTTATCATCACTCATAACTTAAGTCATCACCTCTTTCCATTGCTGTAAGGCAGGGGTGTCAAACCCACGTCGTGAGGACTCCCCCCCCCCGCTACACTGGGCGTGGATGAGGCCAGAGCGTGACACATCTGGCCCATGGGCTGCAAGTTTGACATCCCTGCTGTAATGCATCCACCTTGGGGGCTGCTCTTGAAGAAATCAATAGCTGGTGAAGATACATATAACCTGGGACACCTGAGTGATCCTGCTTCTTCAAGAGCTGAGCTGGTTGCCAGTTTGCTTCCAGATGCAATTCCAGATGCTGGATGCCATCATTAAGGTCCTAAATAGCTCTGGTCTAACTATCTAAGGGATTGTCTTCACTTTTCCACCCAACTCACATCTGCCTGTCCACCCAACTCAACCATGATCAGTTCCCACAACCATATGATCTATTCTTACAAGATTGCCACTGGAAGGGCTTTTCTGATAGCTATCGCCACATTTTGGAATACCTTTCCTACAGTATTTGGTCAGCTCTAATTCTAATGTCAATCTATGTTTTGGTACATTGAGGGGGGTTTCCTCTTGAACCTTTTTGTTAATGTTCAAGTTTTTATTTTATGAGATTGTTAGCTACCTAGAACATCGAGATCAGATAGTACACACAGGAAATATTGTTTCTTTTAGAGAAGAGGTTAAAGTGCTTCCACTGACTTTGAAGGGTTAAAAAGTAGAAATAAAGACAGAAATTAGTCAGAGGCAATTTATTCTCATTCCAGCTTTTTTTTTTAAAATTGTGCCGCTAGACCTTGACTATTTGTTACTAAATTTTGGCATGATCTTGGGTTATTGGGGGGCTGCAGGTGCTGGGGACCACATGAAGCCTTCTGGCCAAGATTACCCATCTTAATCTAGATTAAGTTAAAAGAGGCAGTAAACATGACAGTAAATTGATAAGAGCTTTTATTTTAAAAAACACAAAATCATACATACATACATACATATACATACTGTATATATATCACATACCTTGCACTTTTTTCTTTGCTCTCTGAAGGCTCCTCTTGATGTCATATTCACTGTCATAGTAATAGATAAAGGGGAAAGTAGGAAATATACCTCCAAATATCCGCTTCTCCGAGCATTCCTGCAAATCATATTTTAATATGGTTAATGCAAATTCAGAAGAAAGAAATGAAATAAATTGACCCAATAGCTTCTAAATTGATAGTAAAGCACTCTTGTTTTCTCTGTTAATGCATATTGAACCTGCTGGTTTATCCCAAAAGAGGAGGGGCAGGATTGCATAGAACATCACTGCAAATTGAAAGTGCATGAAATATCACTACAAATTTAAGGTGCAAGCTGCTGAACATAGTAGAGTTTAATCTATTTTGCCTATAAATTCACATAGTCCTGAAGCTACAACTATCTGTTTTGCTAAATGTTAAACTATTTGTTTGGCAAAGTTAAAACTGCACTGAAAAAAGTTACTTACGTCCAATCCTCACACTTAAGAACATAGCAGCATCCCTAAGGACATGTGTCCAAAACTTGGTTGCTTAGCAACTGGCATGTATTTATAACAGTTGCAGCATCGCCATTTGCAAACTTCCCGAATGATTCCTACAAGTAAAGTTGATGCAACAACTGGATTTACTTAATGACTCTGTGATTCATTTAATAACTGCCATGATTTGCTTAACCACACTGGCACAAAAGGTCACAATATTGAGTGTGACTCACTTAACAACTGCCTTGCCTAGCAATGGAAATTTTGGGCTCAGTTGTGGTTGTAATTTGAGGATTGCATGTATCTGTTCTTCTTCCCTCCCTGTATTTTCCCCACAATAGCAACCCTGGGAATTCTGGGAGTTGAAGTCCACCCATCTGAAAAGTTGACCAATGACTGCATTAAAACTTCAAAGATGCTCAGAGTTACATCGTTTTGAGGACTTGACCCAAACTAACTTTTAAAAGTTATTATTTTGGTCATCTGCCTAGGTAGTACAGAATAAAACACTTGGAAGGGACCTTGGAGGTCCTCTAGTCCAACTCCCCTGCTCAAGCAGAAGACCCTATACCAGTGATGGCTAACCTTTTTCTTCTTGTGTGCCAAAAATTGCACGCAACACACAACCCCAACACACAACTCCACACACACACTGCACTGAGCATGTGCATGTGCCCCCCCCCTTGGGCCATTTTCTCCCTCCAGAGGGTTCAGGAGGTTTCCCTGAAGCCTCTGGAGGTGAAAAACGGCTCAACGGACCTTCCGTTTTACCAGTGAGCTGTTTTTCACCCTCCGGAGGCTTCAGGAAGCCTCCTGAAAGCAAAAAATGACCCTATGGGCAAACCAGAAGTTCAGGAATGGAGTTCTGGTTTGCTTGTTGGGCCATTTTTTACCCTCCAGAGGCTTCAGGTAAGGGTCCTGAAGCCTCCGGAGGGTTAAAAAACGCCTCAATAGGCAAACCAGAAGTAACTTCGATTTGCATGTTGGGGCATTTTTCACCCTCTGGGGGGTTCAGGCAAGCACCCTGAACCCTCCGGAGCCTTCAGGGAAGTGTCCTGACGCCTCCAGAGGGTGACACATGG
>JANHFT010000221.1:7080-19100 GCA_032467955.1 Pseudoxenodon macrops | reverse complement strand
CCCGTCCCTTTTTCCCCTCCCACTTTTTTTAACCCTCTCCCCTCCCTCGCCCGTTCGACTCCGCTGGGCGGGGCCGCGTCTTCCCCGGGCTGAAGCTGCTCCCTTTGCTGGAAGAAACGGGGCGCGATGGATCCGGCCTCGCTTTTGCTGGACGTGGCGAACTGGAGCACCATCGCGGCCTGCCTGGTGCTCAAGTTGCCCCAGGGAGCCGCCTTGGTGGCCGCCAGGTCCGCCCGAGGAGTCAGCCTGGAAAGTTTAGTGCTGGAGCTCGGCGGGTAAGGAAAGTTCCCTGGCGGCTGCAGCAAACAGCGGCAGCAACAACAACCTCCGCGCTCTTCTTCTTCTGCCGCCTGCCCGGTCTTTGGGAAGGAGGGGAAGGCTTCTTTTCCCGGTGTCCACGGAGGAGTTGAGACCTGCGGAGGGGATGGCGGGTCGCCTCTCTTCCCGCGTTTGGAGGCTGCGGCTCTTGTTGCTGGGCGGCGATGCCAAGAGGCGCTTCTGAACCTGCCACCCCCCACCTTCCTCCCCCCCCCAGGGCAAAAGATAAAACACCCAGCCCCGGTGCGGATACATAACGTAACTTCGGGGGAAAAGAGGTTTCTGGCCGTTGTTTTTGGCAACTTCTAACCGTGTTTTTTTTCCGCCTGGGACACGAAGCGTCTTCTGGGACTCCCCGGGAGCCTCATCTGGTCGCTTTCTCCCCCCCCCCCCCGCTTTCCGGCTTTGGCCGCTTTGCTTCTTTTCGTCTCAGCACAGGAATTGCGCTTTCTTTCCGGGCGTCACTTCAAGCCAACAGTTGCCCTGCCCTTTTCTCTGCCCTTTCTCGAATTTGGCTTCGTCGTTAAACGAGAGAGGGTTGTAGGCCTCTTCAGGAGGAGGAGGAGAAGCTGGCAAAACAATCCTTCGGTTGGATTTTAAAGCCAAAGAAAACCAGACTGTTCAGCCCTCAGTTGCCTCCCTGAAAAGAAGCACATGTAGAGAGCCTAAAACTGGACTCTGAATTCAGTCCCGGTTCATAAAAATACTGGCGGTCCTTGATTTATGACCGCAGTTGAGGTCGACATTTCTGTAGCTAAGTGAAACATTTGTTAAGCGGAATTTGCCTCATTTTCCCACCTTTCTCACCACAGTTGTTAAATGAATCGCTGCCAGTGTTAAGTTAGTAACACGGTTGTTAAGTGAATCTCGATTCCCCTTTGGCTTTGCTTGTAAGAAAGTCACAAAAAGTGATCACATACCCTCAGACGCTGCAACTGTCTTAAATAGGAATCGGTTGCCAAGCATCCGAATTTTGATGGTGGAGATAGTGTCATGGTCATAAGTGAGAAAAATGGTTATAAGTCACTTTTTCAGTGCTATTGTAACTTTGAACGGTCACTAAGCAAACTGTTGTAAGTCGAGGATTGCCTGTATATAAAATAAAAGATAACAGTGCCATGGAGCATCTTATGGCTGCATTTCCCTTAAAATGCCAAGTAACATTTTTCTATCTCAGATACTTGAGGTTCCAGGCCAAACCACTGTGAGTCCCCACAATGATGCTCTTAGGAAACATTTTGCTTTTCTTTAGAAGTGGACTTTTGCAACTTTTTCTAATCCTGTGTTCTTTGGCTGTGTCAACTTCTTTTTACCTTTATCTGAGCTGCATAAGGTTGTTTTTCAGTCTGTTTACCAAGAGAATGATTTGTCTGGAATGGTATAGGGCAGTGTTGGCTAACCTTTTCTGGATGGAGTGGCCAAAGCGCTCCCAAACCCCCAAAATGCAATGCACCTGTGCCCCCCCCCCACATGCACCCCCACATGCACTTGCGCCCCCTGCATGCTCTCCACCCTGTGCATGCATCTGCCCCTCCACACACGTCCATCTCCCACGCATGCACATGTGGCCCCTCCACACGCACCCTGCCCCCCCCCGACATGTGTGGCAGAGACACAAAACCAGCTGGCTGGCGGGAGGCACATGTGCAGGCATGGCAGAGCTGAACTGGAGTAACGGTTTACATGCCCACAGAAAGGGCGCTATGTGCCACCTATCGCACACATGCCATAGGTTCTCCATCACGGATATAGGGTCTCCTGCTTCAGCAGACGGTTGGACTACTAGAAGATCTCCAAGGTCCTTTCCCACTCTCTATTCTCTTAAACTGTGTGCCCACGGTAAGAATAAGAAAGCATGGGGAATCTAAAGCTGTATATACTGTAGTAATCTCTTACTCAGCTGTTGCACTTCATGGATAGTTGTGCTGAAGCTTCCCCCATGGAAGTGAAGAATGACATTTTATTGGGCTGATAGTGACAGTTCTGCAATTCCTAAGTGTCTTGTTACCTTTTATCAATACCGAGCTATAAAAAAAAGCAAAGTGGGTTCTCGAGGCAGAGAGTTGTGGCCAGATTTTCTGTTCCTTTCATTAAAAAAATGATTCGTATTCTGTCTTCTTTGTTCTTTGCAGTTTTATAATAACCAGCTTGTGAGTCAGTGACTCTAGCGGACTGGCATTTAAGCCTCTCCAAAAGGAAAGAGAGCCAATTCGAGCTTACCACTGTGCCACAGGAAGTCAGAGAAGCTTTTAACTTTTTTGTATGCCATTTAGTTTGGAAGAGAGATTTGGCTCCTTACATTCTGATTTGAACAAGAAAAATCTCAAATCATTTTTCTGATGTCTTCCTTGAACACTTTGCCAACTCAGCCAGTGTCCTCCTTTCTTAATCTCCAAATGGTTGGCAAATTACCGTATTTTTCAGAGTATAAAACACACCTTAGTTTTTTTGGGGGGAAATAGGGAGGAGAAATTCTGCCTACCAGGTATTCATCCGGCTAGTCCTTAGCCTGGTCAGCTTCAGCACATTAGTTCGCTCGCTGGTTTTGAGGTTGGGGCTGGTTGGGGTTGTGCTTCTAAAGCGCAGCTGATCATCGGAGGGACCAGCAATTAGAAAAGCAGGCAAAACATGGAAGATCGCTTAGCTCATGTTGGTGCTATAAAAACAGCTTCAAAAGCACAGGTGATCCTCAGAGGAAGCTCCAGTAACTACAGCAGGCAAAGCGCGGAAGGGGTAAGAGAAGGCAGCAGCTGTTTCTGGGTAGCCATTTTGGGCACCGCGCATCGAGCGTTTGGAAGCTGAAAACGCAATGCGCAGAGCCCAAAAACAAGCCGTTGTCGGTGGCAATCTCTGCAACCAAGAAGAGGACGCACGGAGGCTGCAGGGTAGGAGCTGGTGGGTAGACAGGGCTACATTCAGAGTATAAGACACACCCAAATTTTCAGCCTCTTTTAGGAGGGGAAAATGTGTTTTATATTCTGAAAAATAGGGTAGCTTACCGTAGTTTCCCTTGTCTGTGCCTGCCAGATATCTTGCATTGCATCTCCCATAATTATCAGCCAGCATTATTATTGGCCTTGCTAGTTGAAACTTCTGTATATCCTGAGGATACTGGGCTGAAAAAGTTGAGGCACTACTTTTTGTGAGCAGATGACACTTTTGTCATGCCCCTAGTATTCTATGACATTTCTACTCTTGGCTTCCATGACTGGCTGCGTTGATATCTGCAGTAGAAAAACTTACATATAGGTAGTCCTCAACATATGACCATAATGAAGCCTACCCATTATGGTCATAAATTCTGATGGTTGTAAAGGGGCTCATCACGTGGCCGATCTGATTTTATGACCTATTTATTGCAACAATTGTTAAGCAAACTCATGGTTTGCTGTGGGCATTTTTGCCAAAAATGAGAAGTAAACACTGGTTTTCGCCAAAAACATAAAAAATGGTCACATGATTGCAGAATATTGCATATGGCCATAAATGCAGGAATGTTATGTGATTGAGATGCACATATTGAGATGCAAAAGTGGACAATATATTTTAGGTCCAGTGATAGCACTCGTGTTCTCATTGGCACCCATAGAAAGAGCCATGCACTTCATGAAAGCATGCATTTTGATGTAAGGTAATGATGATTCTATAAGGTGAACTCAAAACAGGTATTTTGCAGCTCCTTTAGGCAAGGCACAGATGCTTCACAAAATACAAAATACTTTCTAACAGAGTTGGAAGGAACATTGCAGGATCTAGTCCAACCCCCTGCCCAAGCAGAAGACCCTACATCTGCCTCTACCTAGGATTGAACTTGCAACCTCCTGATTATGAGGCAAGAGCTCCACCTCTAGGCCACAGCTCAGATAATTTCTCCTACTTCAGATCCAGGTTCTGCATGCATCTGTTATGTGATATTGAAACCAAGATTGGCACAAAATAGCTTTTCTTCCTTTAAATTAATGGAACAGCTTTCTCTTGGGGCTCTACTCCTCTGGCATGTTTTATGGGAATACAATCTAGAAAATTCTAGATTGTATCAGAACAGTGAAATTTGAGGAAGAGCTTCTAGTAGAATTAACATAGAATGGGGTCCAGATGACTATTTCAGTATTTGGCTTTGAAAAGCTTCTTGAACAGAGATATATTCTGTATTTATGCTTATGCATCCAAGACTAATTCCTTGTGTGTCCTATCACACTTGGCCAATAAGGAATTCTATTCTATATTCTTTCCTTTCCTGTTCTATTCTATTCTATTCTATCCTTTCCTATTCCTATTCCTTTCTATTCTATTCCTAGCATTAAAATGAGCAGGATAGCTCTCTTGAGAGACTAATGCCACAAAAAAGAACCAGTTTATGCTTTATTTTCAATATTTGCTGAGTTGACATTTTAAACAAGCTGTATTCCTAGGGCAGGCTGTACTTGCATATGGGGAAAGGCTCTGAGACTGTTCTCACAAGATCAAAAACTACTGTATCCCAAAGCTGCATATATATTTTAAGTGCATTTGAATTTACTGCTAATCCCAGGAGAGAGAAAAATATACCAGCCCAAACTTTACTACAGCCTTTAACAGGAAACCAGGCCTTCTTGTTATTTGTGAACTAATCCCAAGTATAAACTAAAACCCTGCAGAGGTTTGAATTTCTCTCCAAGTGTTTTGTATAAAAAAAATACAGCTTGGTTCCAAACATGATCCAAGCATGTGAAATCCAGCTTTCTCTCCTTTCTTGGCTCCTGTTGTTTCCTGTTATCACGTGGTCGTGATATCACAGTTGGTAAAAACCACAATTGGCAGAATTACCCTTCTAATTCAATTTCAGAAGTGTATCAGGGTAAGAATCCAGGCGCTATAAACGCTGTCCCTGGCTTTTATTTGACAGCTCTTGGCCTGGTTTCTTCTTTATCTCCTGCCTTGTTTTAAATGTTGAATGTTTTTAATATTTGTGATTTTAATTGCAAGCAACCCAGAGTCACTGTTCCGAGTGAGGTAATGTGGCTTATAAATTTAATAAATAAATACAATACATCTTTGGCTGCCCTGGAAGATCAAATTCTGCCTTTGTGCCTTGGTTTGGAGATGCCCTTAAATTCAATTGTTTTGGTCTGAATATTGTGATAAATTGTTTAAAAATTGAGGAATCATTTGGTGTGAAGTTAGGCCCATGGAGGAAGAGAAAGAATAATAAAGCTTGCTCTCAGCTGACTGGGCTGGTTATGTCTGAATTGGCCCCATTGATTGAAGTTATGCTTTCTTTTCCAGTTTCCTTGTTTGCCTGAGATACATGAGTTACTACCGTTATCCTTCACTAACATATATAGAATATCCCCTCATGATTGTGCAAGGTAGGATTTGTTCCTCCTTTATTATTCCACCATTCTTTTGTTTTTCTCAATCATGCAGTAACGAACTTTGTTTTGTTTTCTTTCAGATATCATTCTTTGCCTGCTTGTTCTGCATTTCAATGGCAAAATGAAGCATGCTTTGCCTTACACAGTCATGTATCCTTCACTTTATGGATTTGTTCTTTTCCATTTATATCATTGTTCTTCCATCCCATTTTTAGAGTTAAGCCTTCCTCCATGTTTCACATTAGATGTTGACGTGTTCAGGATCTGAACAGGGATGCAAGCGTGTCTCCCGCATGAGACACGAAAATCAGCTGGCTGGCGGGAGGCGCGCACTTGCTGTGGCGACTGCTCGTGTGCCCACAGAGAGAGCTCTGCATGCCACCTGTGTCACACATGCCGTAAGGTTCACCATCACAGAGTTAGGATGTATGAGATCATTGTTAACTTAAATATGTTAACTTAAAATGGTCATAAAGACATTTCCCAAGTATCACAAGAACCATTGCACAATAGTTTGTTTCCCAATTGGATCCCAAGTGGCCTGAAAATTAGAAATTTCTGGATCTGGATCTGGAGTGTGAAATGAAAGCTGAGAATGTCAAGCTTATTCATTCGGTGACCAGTATAAATCCATCTCTGCAAAAGGTGTGCAACAGGGCTGTAGTGCTTTGGATTCAGATCTTTCACAGCAAGTAAGGACATCAGTATAGCATTTGTCTACAACTCTGTAAAGCAGCTACATCATTTCCCAGGAGCAGGATGAAGCTGCATAATAGCAATAGAACTTATATACAGCTTCCTCCAAGCGGTTTACAGAGTCAGAATATTGCCCCCAGCAATCTGGGTCCACATTTTACCAATCTCGGAAGGATGGAAGGTTGAATTAACCTTGAGCCGGTCAGGATCAAACTCCTGACAGTGGGCAGAGTCAATCTGCAATACCGCATTCTAACCATTGTGCTTGGGATTCTGGGGAAAGATGCAGCTGAGGCAAACACAGATGTTTCATTTGTACACTCAGAAACCCTTTCCTGATCTCTTTCTGAACTGCTTCACAATCCTGGTTTGTAATATATACTTGGGTTTGCTAACCTACAGAGAGGTTTCTTGGGGATCCTGAGGGCATGTCTACGCAGTTTGGCTGAACATGCACAAGTAAAAGCAAATTGTTAATTAATAATTCTAGGCTTATTAGTTCAGTCATCTTCTCCTGATGAATAATGTATGTGGATGTGAAGGTTAAAGATGATTGAAATCAGTGGTATATCCAAAGGATTGCAAATAAGGAAAGGAGAAGAGCACAATAAAGTGACTACATCAGTTAAAATCAGATTATGCCACAGATCTACCAAGCTTCCTTTTAACTTTCACCTGTATTATGTATCTTAACCTGAAAGGTTAGATTTGTGGCAGGATGGTATGCTATAACTCTGCAGGAATGGATATTGGACTTGAGTATGGTAAGGAATTGAAAGAGTGTGCTTATGTAATTAGCCATTCTGCATGTTGTAAATTGTAATGGGAAATTACCATGAAGTGTATGGGGCAGGAACTTCATGGAAATGAAAAGTCAGAAGCTCACTGTTTATCTTCTGCTTTCCTTCACTTGAGTTAAGATGCATCATCGCTTAGTGATGTGGCACAGCTCTTGAAATGGAGTTCCTCTACATTTTGTGTTGATTGGAAAGATGTTGCTCTTAGGCCATCATGGGTCTCTGCAAGGAGGGCAAAAAGGAGGGCAAGTGGCATTATGTAGCTGGTTTGAGGCCCCAGTGTATACTGTGCTTACAAAATAGCTGGCTACTTCAAGCTCAAGAGGCCAAAATAAAGAGAAGGTCTAATGGTTTCCTTCAATAATTTTGGTATTTCATTAAAGTTTAGAGTGTTTCGTTAAAGTTTTATTAAAGTTTAAAGTTCTGTGGGTACACTGGGCAATGTATATGCCTTGAAACACTTTAGTATCTGTTTGCTTTGTTGTAAAGCCAGGCAGGTCAAAGTAAGTCTAAAAACATGGAAATCCAGAAACCATAATATGAATAAGTTAGGATAGAAATTATATCAGAAAATTCAAGTTCATCTAGCTGTTAGCTGTTATAAAGAAATAAATATGTTAACTTAAAATATTCGCCTAACCTTGGGAGTGATCATATACTATTCCACTACACTACAGTTCAGTATGATTATTAATAAAGGCCATACCTTACAATACCCTAGAACCGTGATGGCGAACCTATGGCACGTGTGCCACAGGTGGCACGTGGAGCCATTTCTGAGGGCACGCGAGATGCTGCCCTGTAAAAAAAACGACCCAACGGTAGGGCCGTTTTTCGTCCTCTGGAGGCTTCAGGAGGCTCCCCTGAAGCCCCCGGAGGGTTTAAAACGGCCTAGCAGGCAAATCGGAGTCACTTCCGGTTTGTGTGTTGGGTCATTTTTTACCCTCCGGAGCCTTCAGGATGCTTCCCTGAAGGCTCCGGAGGGTTTAAAACGGCCTCACAAGCAAACCGGAAGTCTGTTCCCGAACTTCTGGTTTGCCCGTAGGATCATTTTTCGCAACATCCTTTTGGGGGCTGGGCTGGGTATCTGTATGAGCCAAGGGGATGAAGTAATGCAAAATGGTAAGGACAGGAATTTCCCCCCCCTAAATTGATAAAGGAATTCTTTAAAAAAATAAAACTATGTCAAGTTTATTTTATTTTATTTTATTTTTATTTTAGTATTTTATTTTATGTATCTAAAGTAGTTGCCACCAATTTTTGCCAGTCGTAGCTCTAAAGTTGATTGGCATGCCCAGTGTAGCCTTGGGGCCTCACGTTCTCTGTCCCTGGAGCAGTAAGACACATCAATCTTGGCTAAATTCCTGGATGACTAAATGGTAGCCTAGGCCAATATAGTCTAGCCCGTAGTTAGGACCCCCCTGGTATCATGACAATTCCATATATCCTGATTTCTTATCAGCCCTTTTTAAGTGGGGTCTAAAATGTGTCTCTAAGTATTAGGTTTTAAGTTGTTTCCCATTTCTATAGCATTTACTGGTTTTGCCATCAGATGCAAGTTCCTAGAAAGGGGCTGCAGTTGCTGTGGGGTTTTGTTTTTGAGCTATTGATTTTAGTCACTGTTTTTTAACTGTCTTGTCACTTGGGGGTTATGTATGCCACCTTGGAAGAGCCCCCAATTAAACAGGATCTACAATAAAATATCTCTGTTGAACCATGATTCGTTAACTAAACTATGGTAGGTGGATTGGACTATAGCCTAAAGTCAAACAAATCTCAGTATGGCTTCACATAACTTGCAAAGGAATTGTTCAATGCATCAGTGCAGACTCAAGCATTCAATGTCGTCTTCACTAGCTGCCAGCAGCTTTGTTGGATCTGAAGCTGAATCTGCCCTTTGGGTCCTGAAATCTTTTTTGAAGAGGCAGCAACAGTGATTCAGTTTCTGCTTACAAAAAGAATTGAGCGATGGACACCTCCCACCTTTTTAATGTGATCTTTGCCCTAACAGTTGCATTCCTATTCTTCCCTTCCTGCAGAATCTGAGCACAGTGGTCAGTGCAGCGAGTAAATTTGCTCAGCTCCGGTGTCTTTGGCAGACTAAAGATTCTGAACAAGTGAGTGCCACAACGTGGGGATTAGCCACATACACCTGTGCAGGTAAGCGATATCTATCCTACCAAGATGTTTGCGAAATTTTTCAGTATATATTTTTTCCCCCCTTCGGTTCAGTCATGTCCCATTCTCGGAGACTACCTGAAGTTTTTTTTTTCAGAAGTGGTTTGCCATTCCCTCTCTTCTAGGACTGAGAGAAAGTGGCTGGCCCAACGTCACCCAGTTGGCTTTGTGCCTCAGCTAGGACTAGAACTCCTGATATTCTGTGTGTAGCCTGATGCCTCAACCACTAGACCAAGTAGAATGAAATTTAATATTATTGGAAGAATTTAAAAGTTAACGTTTATGAGTTAACGTTTATACTGTTAAATGCAGTTTGTTGAAATAAGGTTTTAAGTCCTACAAAAATTGCTGAGAAAATGAAAACAAATACCTGAAAGATACTATTTTTTGTTGAAAGATAATCTTATGGGAGGAACATATGAGTGCACACCAAGAGAAAAAAAAAAAAGGAACATTTCAGGCAGATGCTTGACAAGATTTCTCCCTTAGGCATGATAACGGTTCTGCATATCTTATTTGCCAGGATTAAAAGAGAATAGAAGTGAATTGTCAGCTAAAATATGAAACTCATTTATTTAAAATCTGCTAACTTTCAAAATCTCTCGCTTTCTCCCCATTAAAGCAAGAATATTTACAACATTAATGACTACAAAGGATTCCACAGGTAATGTTACATTATTATTGGGGAGTCTTTTAGCAGGGATTTTAAACATATTCCACAGGAAAAGTGGACATGTAGAGGAAGGTAGAGATAACATTGGTAAAGGATGCAAGAACTGTTAGCGGTCAACAGTATCTCAGCTCTGGGAAAAGTGGGTGCCTAAGAAAAAGACTCAAAATAACCCTGCTTTGATCTTCTATGGGACAAGAGGCTTTCAGATTCTATTATACTCTATAACAGTAATGGCTAACCTTTTCTGGATGGAGTGCCCAAAGCGCTCGTGCACACGAAGCCCCACAACGCAATGCATGTCCAACCCTCACGCATATGTCCTGCCCCCCTGCACATGCGCATGCACACGTGATCCCCACATGCCCCTCTGTATGTGCCTCCCCCGGATGCGTCCCGCACCTCACGCATGCACGGCAGAGACCAGCTGGCCAGCGGGAGGCATGCATGTATGCACTGCAGTGCTGAGCTGAGGCAACGGCTCATGTGCCCACAGGGAGGGCTCTGCGTGCCACCTCTGGCACACGTGCCATAGGTTCGTCACCACAGCTCTATAACGAAATACTAGTATAGGTAGTCATAGGTTAAAGACGACTTCTTCAGCAACTAAAATTACAGTGTCACTGAAGGAGAGGTGGTTACCACTGGTCCTTGATGTTTCAGCTCTCCCAGCACCCCCACAGTCACATGATCTCGATCTGGGCACTTGGCAGTCGGCTCACTCTTACAACAATTGTAGCATCTCAAGAATCACAGGATTGCCATTTGCAACCTTCCCTGTTAGCTTCCCAGAAGCAAAGTCAATGGAGAAGCCAGCAGGGAAGGTTGAAAGTCACTCCCATCGGGCAATAATTACCTCAACCCTTGCTGGATTCCTGGCACACCAGCCCCCCTCGCACATACACACACAGACACACAACCTCCCCCACCTGGCAGCAGCCACTCCCAACTCTTGATGTGCTTGCAGCATGCTGTGCCGACCCCTGATGTGCCCTTTCCCACCTGCTGGCACTTACCTTCCTTCCAGCCTTCTTGCCAGCTGAGCAGCGGTTGCAACACCCTGCTGGTTTTCACACTGAGGTTGCTGGAAGCCATCAGGAAATTATGTGGGGGTCCTTGCTTAATCACCTGTGAACCTCCCTTAAGGACAGCAATGGGGACTGTCAAGATTTACCATCAGTAAATGATGCAGTCTCATGATGATGTGCTTTATGTCCACATCGTTTTATGGACTACTTGTAGTCCTTGCAGTGTCTGTTTCCTGACATGGCCCCCTTTGGAGGATGCTTCTACAAGTAGGCAAATTTGCGGAGGCATTGCCTCTGGATGCCAATAGTACCTACATGTTCTTACTGGCTATGGAAGGCAAGAGAAGAATAAACAGGGAAGGGCTCTCATTAGAATAAAGGGCTAAATAGGATAACACAAACCTTCCCATTCACAAGCCACTTTCTCTTTATGAATCAAAAGGAAGATGTGCAGCAAGGACTGCAAATCTTAGTCATGTTTGAGCAGCTGAAACAGGCAGTCAGGGGTATGGGGGAACGTATGCATTCCCCTTCATCATTCAGTCATCCGCTGCCCTTCATTGGAAAATCAATGGAGGACCCTGCTGGATTTGCACAGCGTTCTGTAAAACCTGGGAGGTTCCTTCAGGGAATGAAGGAAGGATTCAAACCCAGCCTATGTCCTTCATAAGCATCACATCCTCCAAAGCTTTGAATAGGAGCACTGAAGGGATGAATAGGAGCGCTGAAGGGGTTCTCTTTGCAACTATGATCAGAACAGGAAACTTGCCTTCCCTGTGCAGATTTAATTACTATATATGTTTGTTGTTGTTAGTTGTGAAGTCGTGTCCGACCCATTGCAACCCCATGGACAACGTTCCTCCTGGCCTTCCTGAAGTCCTCTACCTTCCCCTGGAGTCCATTTAAGCTCACGCCTACTGGTTCAGTGACTCCATCCAGCCACCTCATTCTCTGTCGTCCCCTTCTTCTTTTGCCCTCA
>JANHFT010000219.1:0-10838 GCA_032467955.1 Pseudoxenodon macrops | reverse complement strand
CCTGGCCACAGCCGTCATGTGATTTTCTAAAGACAGCCGTGAATCCAGGAGGACGCCCAAGTTACGAACCCCCTCCGGCACAGCAGCCAGTTTGGTCGCTAATGGAAAAAAAAGGCTTCATGAAGCTAGATTTGTCCAATGAGCTTCACAAAAAGAGAGGTGTTGTAAAGAAAAGTCAGCTACTTAGCCACTGAGCTAGAATCTTTCTTCTCTGCAGGAACTGCATTGGGCAGAACTTTGCCATGGCAGAGATGAAGGTGACCCTGGCACTGACACTGTTGAGGTTTGTGGTGCGGTTGGATGAGAACCAATCTGTACGACGCAAGCCAGAGCTAATCCTGCGGGCAGAGAATGGGCTGTGGTTGCAAGTAGAACCAATCCATGCTGAATCTTGATCAGAAGTTCTATATACAAGATTACATTTGCTGATCTACAACCTGGAATCTATATTGTAATGTGCCAAGAGGAATTATGACCAGAGATGCTTTTTGTTTCTAGCTTTGTAGAAGGCAGGATTGATTGTTATTTTGCACACATCTTTCCACCACTGTGTCTATGTCTCCTAGTCTACTAATTGCTGCTTAGCCCTAGTTTATTGCTTTGCTACCAAGAAGATCTCCAAGAGATATTCTAAATTAAAGCCATATGAAATGAACTTTTGATTTGGTTTTAAATATTTAGGTAATGGCATTTCTATAGGATCAAGCTTCAAGGTTTTCAAGAAAAGATTGGACAGTCATTTAGAATTGTCTGAGATGCAATATGGTCTTCTGCCTTGGGTAGGAGTTGAACTTGAAGATCTCCAAGCCCTAGGATTCTATAATTCTAAGCCTGTGATGGAGAACCTATGGCACACATGCCACAGGTAGCATGCAGAGCCCTCTCCCCAGCCGTTGCCCCAGCCCAATTCCACCGTGCATGTACACATACCTCCCACCGACCAGCTGGTCTTCGGGTCTCTGCTATGCATGCGCTGGGGGAGCATGGGGGGATGTAGGCACATGCGGGGGGATGCAGGCACATGCATGGGGGGCACTCGCATTGCATTTTGGGGCCTTGTGCGGTGCCCACACACCCTGTTTTGGCTTCCAGGTTAGTGCAGGAGGCTTTCCAGGCCCAAAATGGAGTGCGAGGGGCGTGCGCGGTCCCCCCCCACCATTTTGGCTTTCAGGTTGGTGCGGGAGGCCTTCCAGGCCCAAAACAGGGTGCGCACACCCTCCATGCACCCTGTTTTGGGCCTGGAAAGCCTCCTGCATCAACCTGGAAGTCAAAAATGGGCAAGGGGGGTGAATGCAGGAGGGTGTTGTACATGCATGCATGGGGGCAGGGGGAGCACATGGGGGTCACACACACATGCATGGGGTGCACGGGGTTGTACATGCATTGCATTATGGGCGCGGGCATGCACGCTTGGAGCACACGCCCACAAAAAGTTTAGCCATCACTGTTCTAAGCTATTCAGTGACAACTGTCTGCAAAACTGTAGCCCAAGATTTCCAGTGCAAGAACTAATGCATTCTGAATATTCCAAATATCATGTTGGTTGGCTTTCCATGCTGCTCTTTTATGTGCTGCTATTATCATTCTATCCCTTCCAGGGAAATTTCTAACCCTTTCTAACAAAAGCAATTTCTATTCTGGAAAATCTTTTTCACTGTGAGGAAAGTAGAAGGAAAGAGCATTAAGTATAGTACGTTCACACCTTGAGTTATTGTAAAAATAATAAAGGTTAAATAAAAATAATAAACAATTAAACAAATATAAAGTTTTATTCAGGTGTGATGAGACAACCTATTTTAGCCTAGTTTAATTCATATTTTATTCATGGATTGATAAGCCATTTTTATTCAAAAAAAATTAATTTAACACATAGAAATAACTATGTTGCTTGCTTTTTCCTATTGGAAGTGCCTTGACCATTGGTTGATTTGCTATTTAGGCCACAGTAATAGATGAAATCCAGGCCATGAGATTAGGGAGGGATGGCTGACATGACAGTGACACAGTGTGGATTAGCGGGGCTCTGCGAAATCCAGCCGAATTCTACGCAGCAGGAGGTCCTACGGGACCAAAGTCACCCAGGAGAGGTGACAAAGACAGAGGGGACTTTGTAGATCACAAGGAGGACAGCAGTCTCCTCACTGGTCTGGAGGAAGCCATCACACCAACAGGAGAAAAAGATGGCCATTATGACCAGACCAAGGCTATGACAGCCGGATTGAAGAAGAAATGAAGAAAGATTGAGCAGCAGGGTGATAGATCTGGGTGAGAATTTTTCTAGCCTCTGTGGTGGAACTTTCTTCAAAAATAATTCTTTTTGGGAGTGAGACTCAAGAGGGGGAGGCAGGGTGTCTTTTTCCCTCCTCCCAAAATATAGCGGTGACTAAGATTTCGAGCTATTGATAGATCCGGAAAAAATACTGAACTTTTAAAAAGAGGCACTACACATTTTACACTACACATTTTAAAATTACAGGAAAGTCTGGACTGGTTACCCTTAACAATTTTAACCAATTTAAAAATATTGGAACTGATCCTATTGTTACTCTGTTTTAATGGACTTATTAAAAAAATTTATATATACATATACATATACATATACATATACATATACATATACATATACATATACATATACATATACATGCATGCATACATACATACATACATACATACATACATACATACATACATACACACACACACACACACACACACAGGTAGTTCAAGCCGTTCCACAATCTCAAAAAATTAGAATATTACTGGTTGGGGAGGACACTATAAAAGTGAAAGGAAGATGATTATTTTGACTGTGGCAGATAAGTCTGGAACTAAGTCTGAAACAAAATAACACCTGCAGATTGTTTATACTGGATGTTTGGAGACAAATAGTGAAAATATTGAAACTCTCTGAACTTTTGTGAATTATAAATATGCTTGACAAAGTGAAACAAAGAAATAGCTTGGGTTTGTTTTGAGACCAAGTGAATGTTTTTTTTCCGTGACTGGCTAGACTGGGGGTTGGCAACCCGTGGCTCCGGAGCCACATGCGGCTCTTTGGGCCCTCTGCTGTGGCTCCCTGTCCAATCATTGGTTGGCCCCGCCCCTCACCCCTTTTATTTCTTTTTTGGATATTTTTGGAAATCCGGGCTGAGGAATGATCACCAGCTGCGGTGGTGTGACCCTCTGGCTGGCTGTGACTGAGCCAGGACCATGCGCACGCATGGGGAGACCCTCCTTAAGCAAGCGCCAATCCTCCGATGGTCATTTCGAAAAATGCTTTGTTAGTGAGCACCTAGAAGCCAAGAGGAACTTATGTGGCAAATTTCAAGTTTGTATGCTTTACGGTTCTGGAGATTTCATGATTAATGCATGAGTGCTTTTTGCTTTTATATATATAGATGCAGAGATGGATAGATTAACAGTTAAAAGAAAAGGAAGAAACAGAATACTTTTTAACATGGGACTTGTTTTACCAATGGCTTACTAACAGAAATAGAGGTTAGAAACTAAAAAAATTAAAAGGATGATTAATTATATACTGACTTTTTTAGTCATACTTTTACTATGTGATTATTATTGATATGTATACTATGATTTTTACATGCAAGTAAAAATGCAAGTAGAAAAATAGGGACCACCTTTAGTGAGAATGTTGGAATGACCAACAGTCCCTCCTGCCACCCCAAAGGAGAGCCCACAGTGCCTGTCCAGAGCCTGCTTCCAATGTGGGAAAGAAGGACACCGAGAAGCCAATTGCCCATCTCTGCAACCCATGTCAACGCTGAGGAGTCCAAACCAGCTGAAGGCCAAAAAGGCACCAAGAAAGGGAAAGAAGGAGAAGACACAAGTGGCACAGCAAGTCATGAACTCCGACCCCCAACAAACCCAACCTGGTCTACTACAAGAGCAACAGCGAAGAGGAGGAGGATCCGATAGTAAGTGGAACTATGCCCAGGTGTAGATGCTAGTGTCCCACTCAGGTACAAGAAGGGTCTTAACAGCTCTGGTTGACTCAGGTTGGTTAGCCTAAGAACTATGGAAAAGATGGGACTGAGACTTAAAAAATTGAGGCAACCCATGAAGTTTGATTGAGTTGATCGCTCCCTCACTGGGGGGACTGCCTGGCACTTGCCTAACTAAGCCAGAAACCCTGAAATCAGGGAGCCGCAAGGAAATTATACAGTTCATAATAGCCCTGAAAATGGCAGAGACTATGATATTGAGGTTGGTGTGGCTGAGGAAGTGGAATACAGCTGTCATACCCCCCATCGAAGCCTGAATCTGCAGAGGAGAACGAGCCGGAGCTGGAACTGATGGAGATCGAGGGGCCAGCTTTGTTGGCTTTGGAGGAATGTGGGAAGGAGCAGGACAAGACAGCCCAGGGCCCCTCAGGATTGGGACAGCTTGTAAGCAGGAAGGAATGGGCGCAGGATAACTGAGAGAGGGCAAGCAGTGGAAATGAAGAACTCAGGCAATAAGCAAGGACTGCCCCCTCCTGATCTCTGGGCATCGAGAGTGGAGAGAAGGTGGGAACAGCGCAGACCAACCTGATGACTTGGGAGGAGAGCGCCCCACTCCTCTTCACAAGGCACACCTGGGGACTGAGATCCTGATATTTAAGGAGATGCCGTGCGGAGGGTCATTTGTTGGGAACAAATGCTGAATTTGTAGAATTTTGTGTGCCATTGAAGACGTCTTCCTTGCTTCATTGACTCAGAGCCTTGTTCCTTACTTCGTGGACTCATTGCTTGTTCCTTACTTCGTGGACTCATTGTTTGTTCCTTGCTTCATGGACTCACTGTTTGTTCCTTGCTTCATGAACTCATTGTTTGTTCCTTGCTTCATGAATTTGTTGTTTGTTCCTTGCTTCGTGGACTCATTTCCCTGTTCCTTTGCTTTGCTGGACTGCGCCCAGCCAGAGGCTGCCGTATGTGTGTGTGCATGCATGCTTTGCTCTAGGACTTGCCAAGAATGTGGGAGTGTTTGGGGAATTTGGGAGCATTAAAGGGTAGTTTGAACTCTGAACTAGCTGTGTGGCCTTTATGCCTTGTCCCGGGTCATCACACCAGCAGTTTATTGGAAGGACAACAATTGACACTGGAGGAATACTACAGGTAGATTGCAACACATAAGGGCGACATGCAAAGGTAGAGGAACACTGTTGGTGGGGAGGAGAAAGATAGAGCCTATCAATTCATTAACTGAGAGTGGCCAACGGGGACTGAACATCCCAAAGGAATACCAGGACCTTGCTGAAGCATTCAGTGAGGGGAAATCAGACACATTCCCTCTCCATCACCCCACTGTGCCATTGAGATACTGCCAGAGGTGAAATTACCCAAACCAAAGATGTACTCAATGACCCCAAGAGAGAGGGAGGCACTCAGAAACTTGGTGGATAAAAACCTAGCCAGGGGCTTCATCCAATTGGCAAAATCTAGGATGGTAGCCCAGGTGCTCTTAAAAGAAAAGAAAGATGGGTCTTTGAGATTATGTATGGATTTTTGGAGGATCAATGGTGTCTGTGTGGAAAATATGTATCCCCTTCCCCTTATGAAGGACTTGCTGGAATACCGGCCAAGGTAAGGGTGTTCACCAAGCTGGACTTGAGAGAAGCGTACTACCAAGTGAGAATAAAAGGGGGAGATGAGTGGAAATCCACTTTCAATGGTGCCTTAGGGTATTTCCAAATCCAAGTGATGCTTTTGGGGCTGCAGGGAGCATTTGTGGTATTCATGCAACTATCATGTTTCCCTGAAAATAAGATTCAGTCTTATATTTTTTGGGACTCCAAAATAAGCATTATTCTTATTTTTGGAGAAACACAATATCAGAGTGATCAGTCTGGCTGGGCACCCTATCCTCAACATGCACACAAGAGGCAGTGAATATGTGAAGGGTGACAGCGTTCAGCAGCAGCTGCAGCCTGCCAGCCCCTTGGTTGGTGTACTCTGGGTGCGTGGCTTGTGCAACATAGCTGAGTGTTAACTCTCAAAATGACTCTAGCTGAAGCCATATTTTTCTTAGTTGCCATACTTATGGGGGGAATTATGGAATGTAGAATATTTTCCTCCAATATGCCAGACATAACAACATTAAGGCTCCTGAGAACCAAGGCCAAATCAGCATGCCCTAGCAACGGCAGAAGGTAGTGCTGAGAAGTTCATCACCTGCTTGGTTGGCTAATGTGACCTGTGACATGAGGGGGATGGACAGTATCTATTCTTTAATTATACCAAAAATGCAGGAATTATTCAGTGTTGGTTTCACCTTTGACCATCCCGATATGATGTACCCAAAGAACCAGATTTTTGAGGAAGCCAAGGCCTCAGAGTCTTCAATTGGTTGGGAGCATTACTTGGAACCATGACAGTGAGTTGATTACCTGTCCAAGCAGCAGATGGAAGCAAAGGTGCAAGGCGGGAGACATGCAGTCTGGATATGCCACATGGGCCATGGGAAAGCAAGTGTTGGTGGGCCATAATGGCCGGGGGAGACTTGTCTTCACGCAGTAGCCCTGGCAGCAGATGGAGCACATGGGGGCATGGGAGAAGCAGGCAATCCAGATGCGCTGTGCAGGCCACAGACAAGCCAAGAGGTGGGAAGATTAGTCTCCCATAGTCGCCCGCCCACTCTATCCCACTGTCTTTCAGCTTGCCTGTGACCTGTGCAGCACATCAGGATCATCTGCCTTCCCCGCTCCCTCATGCCTCTGTCTGCTGCCAGTGCCACCATGCGAAGACGAACCTCCTGTGGCTGGCCTCCCATTCCGGCCCACCGACAGTCAGCTTTCCCATGTGGGCATCCGGATTACATGCCTCCCCCCTGCACCTCTGCCTCCGTCTGCTGTTTTGACAGGTAATCAACTCACCTGTGCTGCATAGGATGTGCAGCCCCAGAGCTGCTGCCCAACACTGGGGGACCCTCTACACTCACTGCCTCTTGTGCGCATGCCAGGGGTAGGGCACCCAGCTGGACTGATCACCCCGATAACCGAATCACATCCAGATTCCGTGCCTTCCCCCCCACCCCCCACCTCTGTCTCCGCTTGCTGCTTGGATAGATAATCAACTCATCTGCACGGGCTATGGCTGCTGCCGGACATTGTCAGCCCCCATGCCTGTGCCACCTCCAATGCTAGCCACGCCCATAAAACAACCCCGCAGTTGATGACAAATTTAGGCTTATTTTGGGTGTATGGCTTATATTAGGAACACGCTAAAAATCAGGCTAGGGCTTATTTTCCGGTTAGGTTTTATCTTCAGGGAAACATGGTAATTAATGAAGTACTATATGAGCACCTATATAAGGGGCCATTGGTGTATCTGATTGACAGCCTCATTTCTTCTGAGACAATGAAAGGCCACGTAAAGTTAGTGCAGGAGGTGCTAAGAAAACTATTGAAAGCTAAGCTCTAAGCTAACCTATTCAAATGCAACTTCCACAAAACCAGTTTAGACTACTTGGGGTACCATGTATCCAATGAGGGGGAAGAGATGGACCCCAGAAAGGTGAAGGCCATTCTAGAGTGGGAAGCCCCTCAGACCACAAAACAACTACAGAGCTTCTTGGGCTTTGTCAACTTCTACCGCCAATTCATCCCCTCGTTTGCACAGATAGCCCTGCCTATCACTGAGCTATTAACAACAGGTGGAGGGGGAGTGAAACCCAAACCAAGCCAGCTGCTCAATTGGACTATGGAATGCCAAATGGCTTTCCAAAAGCTTAAATGGCTTTTTGTGGCTGAGCCAATCCTTAAATCCCCAAACCCAGAGGAACCATTTCTAATACAAGTTGATGCTGGCAATGTGGTGATGGGAGGGCATTCTGCTCCAAAGAAACGCAAAGGGGACACTGCAACCCTGCGCCTACACTTCCCGGAAATTGACCAACACTGAAAGGCATTGGCCGGTGTGGGAAAAGGAGGTGTATTCCGTTTGATGGGTGCTGCTGATCTGGAGGTTCCATTCAGTGTTGACTGACCACAAGAACTTAGAAGCACTAAGAATTCCAAGGAAGCTGTCCCCTAAGCAAGTGCGATGGGCTCAGTACTTTAATCAGTTCAATTTCACCCTCCAATACTTGCCATGCCCCAATACAAAAATACCTGAGAGGAAATAGTTATCTCCATTATTCCTTCTTGGCAACTAGCAACACAGGTCTCAGAGAGCTAACAACCAAACCTCAGATTGCTATCCATCAGATGACTACAAAGAATATAAATTCTTCCATTTCCCATCTGTCCCTAAGAACTGAAGAAGCTACTTGGAAGAGAAGTTAAATATTTTCAAAGGAAATAAAGTCCAATTGCCTTTTGGAAAAAGCATCTTTGGAATAACATGTCCTGGATGACTGAAAATCTCCATAGGCATGCTTCAATGATTGATTCATGGCATACTGCCATGTATGCTTTTTAAAATTGTGTTAAAGGAGGTTCACTCCATGCAGGAGTGGTCCCATTTTAGAACTTCTGGACAACCTTTTATTTGCAAATAAAAGTCTCAATCCTTTCTACTATTTTGGTGTGATTTTTGGGCTTGCACATTAGGTAAAAAGAATCCATCTTTGTGGAACAGCAGGAGCATAAATGGCTCAAATGTTGTGGGAAGCCCCCCCTCCAAGGATGAAATATTTGGGGGAATATTAAAAGAGGCAGAATATTATATTTTCCCAAAGGAGAAATGGAGAAAAGTCTTAACAAAGGCAGAAAGCAGCCCTAGTGTTCCTGCCATACCCTCAAGCAGAAGCCTCAAGTCTTTAGAGATAGATATTTTAATTTTTATATTAAAATATTTTATATTAAGAAAGATTGGGCCAATCTATTCTTTAAAAAATGCCTTCAGCTACAGCTCCCACAGAACACTGGAGCTGATGGGATTAAGAATTTACATTCCCCCACACAAATTCTAAGTACAGGACATGGCCTTTAGGACATAATAGGATTTACCCACCACCATTAGAATAGCAAAAGACACAAAGTTCATTACATTGCACAACCCCCTGGAGTATCTCAGTCACAAAACCCCAGAACCCTATAAAAATCTACTCAGCCATTTTGTCAGCCACCCCAAAAACATGCTGCTGTCAGTGAAGTTTATAAAAAACCAAATAAACAGAGAACTTCTTTCCTTGTTAGCCAGCCTCCATTTTATTTCCAGCGTTTTTCTCCTGGCTTGGAACCGGACTGAATTTTACTTTCAAAATTTTTTTTAGAAATGCCAAATGCCAAACAAAGCAGTTTGTGGAAAACAAACCATCCATTAGGTCCATGTTTGTGGCCTCTGGTTGTGTGAGCTGCATTGTCAGCATTCCAAATATCACAAAGACAAAGGATGACCTTGGCATTCTAGAAGAATGTTATTATGGCTACTTATCTCCAACTCCTTACTATCCCCCCTCCCATTTTCTCACAATAGAAAAATGCATAGTAGAATAATAGAAAGTGTGGCAGGACAAAGATCCAACAGACATAAATGCAGGCCCGACAGGCGGCCTCCCTCAGGAGAAAAATGTATCCTACAAAAGAGAACACAGGGGGTTAGCATATTGTAATTAACCACCTCTTCCCCCCAGGGGGATCCTTTGGCTTATCCTGATACTTATCATGGAACTGTTTAATTAGCCTATCTGCTTTGACATGCCAACTTTTCACCCAAGTAGCTTCAGACAAAAGGTACCCCTTCCAGTGTACTAAGTATTGTAATTGACCTCTATATAACCAAGAGTCTAATATTTGTTTCACCTCATAATGAGTCTCACCTTGTATCACCACTGGAGAAGGAGGGGTTCAGGTCATCGGTCTTAAGGTAGACCAAACCACCCGCTTCAGCAAGCTACAATGGAAGACAGGGTGAATTTTCCCCAGAATCCTAGCCAGGCTAAGATGGACTATAACTGGATTAATTACTTTTACTATTGGGAAAGGCCCTAAGAATTTGGTCCTAGCTTTTTGCTAGGTATCCTCAATTTTATATATTTAGTAGACAAAAAAACTTTGTCCCCTACACGAAAGGGGGGTTGGAGCAATTGGTGTTTATCAGATTGTTTCTTGTATGCCTCTGCTGCTTCCACTAGAGCTTTTTTTGTGTCCTCCCACCCCTTTTTCAGGGTGTCCATCCACTCCATCAAGGACATCGAGGAGGCGGGCTCTGTGGGAAGTTTTGGCATTGGGACAAATTCCATGCCTCTAGTAACCTGAAAAGGGGTTAGTTCAGTGCTGCTGTGGACAGTGTTGTTGTACACAACTTCCGCAAATGGCAACAAGTCCGACCAGTTGTACTGCTGGTAATCCGCATAAGAACAGACGTATTGTTCAACCATCGTGTTGGCTCTTTCAGTCGCGCCATTCATCGACAGATGGAATGCCAAGCTGAGTCCTTGGGTAGACCCAATCGACCTCAGGAATTCTCTCCAGAACTTGGCAGTGAACTGGACTCCGTAGTAGTAGATGATTCTATTTGGCATGCCGTGCAGACGGTAGATGTTCTTCGGAACTATGGTCAACAAAAGCAAACCCAGATGCAGACGATGGAGACAAAGAGGTAAAAGGGCGGGAATTTTAAACAGGCTAAGGAATAGGGGAAATAAAAAAACCCGCTCCCTTCAATCTTCCTATCCAATTTACATTCACTTGCTAACAAGATGAATGAAATACTCCTTTTAAACAGATGCAACTCTGATTTTTACAATGCATCTGCCGTATGCTTTACCAAATCCTGGCTACATGAGGAAATTGAAGATAATAGCATGCAAATTCCGGGGTTTCAGATACATAGAGCAGACAGAATTGCAGAATCATCAGGAAAACAAATGGGAGGAGGCTTATGCATATATAT
>JANHFT010000212.1:0-11345 GCA_032467955.1 Pseudoxenodon macrops | reverse complement strand
TATCCTTCCCCTGCCATGCCCACCAAGCCATGCCCACAGAACCTGTAGTAAAAAAAAATTGGATTTCACCACTGCCCCATTCCAAGCCTTTAATTGTTAATTTGTTTTCACATTTACTTTTTATATTTCAGTTATATTAATTAGGCTTTGCTTACATTTTGGGTACTTGAAGTAAAATGACATGATTACTCATTTATAAATTGATAGAAGTGTGCATTGGAGGAGCTAAGTCTTTATGCTGTGTGGGACAATGCTTGACAGATTAACTAATTATAACAATCAGAGTTTCTGCTTGGAAGAAAGCAGCAAATCTCTTATTTATTTTTTTATAAATTTTATATAGTATGTGTGTGCGCACATTGGCATATATTTATTTTGTGGATAAATATTTATTTAATTTTAAATATTTTTATAATTTTTTTATAATTTTATAATTATATTATTGACAGATATGGAAATCAAATATGAATTAATTAATTAATTAATATCATTAGCTAGAAACGCATCAGTATTTGATACCTCCTTTTGTTTATTTTTCACCAAGATGTCTATGATACTTCAGTTCTTACAACTGCAAGATCTGAATGAGATGTGATTACATTTCAGTAATTCTTCAGAAAAAAATACCTTAAATGTATGTCTGTAGCTCATTTCTTTTTTCAGGTACTAAAAAATGATATCTCTTTATGAGGTCATATTTGATTAGTTGCTCCTACCAAAATAATGGCTTTTGCTAGCAGAATCTAAAGGAGATAACAACTTCCACCCCATCTGTTTCAAGAAAGTTCACAGCGTTAGACCCTGGCAATATTGCTTTATTAATGGTTTGGAATTGCTTGGATAATGGTGAAATAAAGGTTGCAAACTTGAAGATATGCATGTCCAACTTTTAACTGCCAATTACAGCAACAGGTGTTAACTACTTATGTATATTTAACTGAGATAATTCAAACCAATTCAATATAAAATTGTGATTTTTCTCTCATGTATTATCATTTTGATAATAAGGTGAATGGCATTGTGAGTTTATGGATAATAGAAATATCTACTTACATTGCCCTTTGTTGAGAAAATGTCATTGAAGAAAGCACAAGAATAAAATGGGAAGGTAATAGCTGAAGGTAATAACAGTCCATTCTGCTAAAATACAAAAGCACTTTAAAAAAGTTTGAAGTTACTGTGCAATTGCTGGAAACTGCTTTCCTCACTTCACACCAAACTGCATTCTTAAGTCTTTGATTTCTTGCAATAAATAGATTTCCTGAATTGTTTCTTAACAATAATTATAAAATCCCATGCATTTCTAAAGTTGTTGCCAAAGCTTAATCCAATAACATTTTATTAAATGCTTCTAGTAAGATTGCTATTGAAGGATATCCTTGATAAGCCACTCAAATTACTCTTGGCCAAAATTTCATTTGACAGTTCCAATTCACCCATAAATACATTCCAATATAATATGTGCTACTTTGTTACACTGAGATGATTCTGATTCCATCATATTCAAATTCATTTCTGAATATTTGGGAAATGTTGTAATGTGTTTTGAGAGTAATGGTTTACCTTAAGGAGAGGTAGCTAATGGATGCACTCTGAGGGGAAAAATAACTCACACAACAATATGAATAAGAGAGTACTGATATTTACTTCTCCAAAGAGAAGAAAAATACCATAACATAAAATTAAGAAGCAAACTCCACTGATTACAATAGTCCTTATTCTCAGATAGATAGATCTAGTACTGTTTATGCTTCAATATTATATCTCAGTGTGAAGTTGCAATCTAACACCCATGTACTGATTGATTAGAGTAAATATGTAATGCAATAACTTTATCAATATTTGGTTATCTTTAATCCTGTGTGCATTACGACTGTTTAAACCCTATGTTTTAATGTCAATATTATTACACACAAAAATATATACACAGTCTGTCAAATGTTTTGTTAGTTCTACTGATCATATATCTGCAAAACATTCAGATTCATCTGACCTATTTAGAATGTACCCACTGACTCAAGTTGTATCACAATTCAAAGATTTACTGAAAAATTCACCTTCTACTTCTTTATCTCTAACTGGGTTATCAACAATAAAAACTTTTTTATCCATCTGTCTTTCTTTCCTTTCTGTAATACTGAAGCAGGGACACAATGGTGAAAAAATAACTGTAGTTTTTATATTCGGTGCTTAGTTGCTTTATTTTTTAAAAGCACTACTTAAAAAAAAACTTTTTGTTAGTAGAACTGGATAAAACCTGAAGACATGTTTGCTCTGTTGGAGAACATTATGGCAGCTTGGTGTCAGAAAGATTGGTTTATAGTTTTTCACATAAGCCTAGAATTAATAGATTGGAAATCTTTTTTTAAAAAGACTCTTTTCTTTTTTGTGAGTAAATGAAACGAAAGTGGGACACAGCACAAATATAGCCTGACACAAGCAAGATAAATGAAGAACAAGGCTTCCTTACTTTTTACCTCAACTGATTCAATATCATATTGTGATTGTTGTTTGTAGAAGTATCCAAATAATATAGACAATATTATTTCAGTGCTAAATTCTTTTATAGGTACAACCTATGAGAGTTACATCCCAACTAATTATTTAAATATATGATAAATGTATAAATATGATAAATGATTATATGACATTAAGGATATATTTAATTCACCAAGAGTATCCACAATGGGTATGGAAAGATAACCCTAAATTGTTTCATGTGTGCAAGGTGTTATTAAAATCATCCTGATTATTTTTAATCCAGTCCTTGTGGACTCAACACCTCTCTGCATTTTCCAAAGCCCATCTCTACAGACTGTGTGGAACTGAAATTCCAGAATGGTCTTATATGGTTTTCTTTTCTTCTGTCGGGATTAAGTAATGCTTTAATTTTGGCAGACTTTAAGACGCATAAAATAAATATAAAATATCTCCCCATAAAAAATTAAACAAATATTTCTTGTTAATGGAACAGAGTAGGTGACTTTTACCTCTGCAATTTTCTCAAAATGAGAAAAAATAGTCTCCTCATTTTATAAATATCATGAAGTTGGTGGCCCATGCATCTCTCAAGCTTCTAAAATAGTAGAAAGAGGATTATGCTCAGCACCCTTAAACTAAAGGCAAAGTGTCACTCACATGTAATATTCCCTAACAGTTCCCTATCAACATACTAAGAAACATGATTTTGCTTAGTTTCTGAAGTCAGAAATGGTTGTCCAGGTGTTCTGTTTGTTTGTTTGTTTGTTTGTTTGTTTATTCTGGTGCATTCAAGTATTGTAAGTCTTTTTTCAACATTTATTTTAAAAATAACTTAGTTAAAGAAAAAAGGCTACACACAATTATAAAAAAAACAAAAACAAATATATGTAATTTTGAGTACATATGTGACATGAATACACACACACAAACATGCATATATAAAATTATATAGTAAACATTTAAATTAATAGAAGCCAGAATTTATTCTAATTTTACATAGCTAATCTATATTGATCTATTCTGCAGACCAAGAAATATTTGTAATTATGTTTGCCTTTCCAATGCTTAACAGTAGATCCTTGGGCTTTAAGACCATTTCCTTCATTCAGTTTTCAGTTTCCAAGTGAAAAACATGAAATTTAAAAATCTGTTCAAGTTTCTGGTATTTTTTAATGTTCTCTTATCAGTTAAATAAAACATCAAAACAAAAAGAAAAGAAAAGAGAAGGAAAATACAGAAATAATAATTCTATTTTTTTTTAAAAAAAATTTAGTTTTAAAAGTTTGCTATTTAAAAAAAAAGCAAAACAAACAAAAATATTTGTATAAAATTATAAAAGCAGATATTGTACAAGTCTAATCAAATTCAAATTCAAGGTAAACTAAGATACTTGGAATATGGTATTTGAAGAAAAAGAGAAACTGTTTTTAAAAAGGAATAACAACAATGATCCAAACAGAAGTGAAAACAAAGTCCAAAATTAACTATAAAAATAGTCAATTAACAATTAACTAATAGTGGCAGGAAAGAAAAGGCAGGGAAAAAGAGAAGGGGACTACAAGTAAATCAGGAGTGGACTTCATGGACAAATCCATCAGTTTTCCTGGAAATATTTTCAAAAGTGGTTTTCCATTGCATTGTTCTTTTGCAGACTGAGAGTGAGTGATAGTTGGTTTCCTTGCCTAAGGCAGGGCTAGAACTCTATTGGCTGTCATTGACCCAAACACAAATTTCAACTGCGTTTACATATGTGAGTCTCCATTTCAGAAGTAGGGAATAGAGATGTAAGAGATTATATATTCTTTTTATGTTGTAACATTACGATTTATCAATTTCGTTCTACCATGGAATGGACAGGAATGACAGAAATAGAATGCTGTTATCTCTTACTAGTTACAGCTTATAGAGATAATGTAAAATAGCATATTTGAATTAAAGAACCAAAATATTTTAAGGACAATTTCAGGAAAAATAATATGCTAGAACTTGACAATATTTAATTTTGATGCAAAATCTTCACTTTGTCAAGAAAGGTATCAAAAATTTGTATAAGTATGGATTTGCCAATATCATTGAACACTATAGAGTAATGTATGAATAATATGTAGCATTACATGTACATGGGTCTGATTTACAGTGATTTGCAAATATCTAAGAGGTGAGTTTCTTGTTTGCCAAAAGTTGTAAGAAGTAAGAGGGAGGAAAGTTTTACTTCCCAGGCTTTTATGCATACAATACTACATCATTAGTCAAGTGTGCAAGGTTTAACAGTCCATGCCTCTCTTTCTAGGCAAAGTTATTCACATATTTATATTAAACATGTTATATTGTTGACAAATGTCATGTGTTATAAATTGGTAGGAAAAATGAAAAAAATAGCTTACATAGAATGCTTAAAACAGTTGAGCTACAGACTAAATACAGAGTTTATGTCTCTTTGATTAATTACACACATATGAGTCTTTTCAACAATACTATGGATAAAACTATATGAATCCTGAAGTGATGCTATCAATATATAGCTGGAATATTATGAAGAACTGAATAAAAGTCAAAACTATAAGCTTTAGTCATTAATTCAACCTGCAATAAGAAGATTCATGAATTTTGAAAACTCATAACTAACATGTTGTACTTACATCATCAGTACTGTTGTAAACCTATAACCCAGCCTTATAATTCCATGCTATATATACCACATTTCAATGGGATACATTTACAGATGCAACATTTTTCTTCATTGAAGGATATGGTGGTGTGCCACTTCCCCTCCCTAAAATTATCTTTGGATCTAGCCCATTTGGACAATTATGAAGACACTAGGAAATATTATTTATTGGATGATGCAGTATCATCCACATGTTGATTATACCCAACCACACATAGGGCATCATTATGGCAGTAAAAATCTTATCCCAGTGTGTAGAGGATTTATAGGGACTGGGTGGGAAAACAGATTGAAGTTAAACCTAAGCAAGATAAAATTACTATTCATTTATCAAGTCTCTGACTGGCAGTGACACAGAAAAAAATTCTGACAGATCTCGGTTACAAATCTGCGACTTTTAAACTCCTAAATTCAAGGTTACTACTGGGTGCTTTATATCCAGCTTCAGCTGGTGCTTCAGTTGTGACCCTATTTGGAGTGAAAGGCTGTCTCATTATTCTAAGTAGTGTTGACATTTATGAGAGCCTCTCATTCCAAGTAGAGTCACACCTGGAGCACCAGCTGAAGGTGGGCATAGGGCATCCTGTAGTAGACTTGAATGTAGGAGATCAAAGATGTCATCACTACTTAGTTGGACTACTGCAAATGGGTATGTGATTAAAGACCATTTGAAAGCTGCAGTTGGTACAAAAAATAATGACCTATATCTTGACTAGTCTTGAAGCAAAATACACCTCTGTGGTAGCCCTGGACTGGTTGCCAATAGATTTCCAGATGCACAAATGAGCTAACATATAATAAATGCTCATTCTCTAAAAAGCAAATATCTCTTAATAATAAAACAAGAATCCTTACACGATAAAACTTAACTAGTTTTTTCCCTAGATGGTCTTAACAGAACAGAATAAAACAGTTGGAGAAGATCTTGGAGGCCTTCTAGTCCCCTAATAATCTTTGTTGCTCTTTTTTGCACTCTTTCCAGAGTCTCTACATTTTATAATATGGTGACCAAAACTGGACATAGTATTCTAAGTGTGGTCTTACTAAGGCTTTATAAAGTGGAACTAATATTTCATGTGATCCTGATTGTATCCCTCTGTTAATGAAACCTAGGGTTGTGCTAACCTTTTTGGCTGCTGCCACAAACTGCTGGCTCATATTTAAATGATTGTCCGCTAGGTCTCCAAAATCGCTCTCCCTCAACATGCTATTGAGCCAGGTTTCACCTAATCTGGTCCTAAGATCCCTATAATAAATCAGAGCTTTAGGCTTTTCCACCTCACAATTCAAATTCCTTATAAACGACATTCTTGCATTGTTCTCTGTTCCATAAACAATCATTTCAACAAAGAGTGATCTGTCACCTTCCCACCAAAATGATACCTATAATATAAATTTGAAAATAGCAACATATTTAAAATCCATATAGACAGTGTGTTGTCTGGTTACAGTTCTCTTGAGTAATAATCATCACAGTAATGATAAAAATATTCTCTAATAGTAATCTCATAATAACAGTGGCTTTCCCTCATAATATTAATACATATTAATTGTTAATACCAAACAAAATTAATCAAAGTTAATAAGTTATAGTAAACAATCCTAATAATAAGATTAATCTTTCTCTTATGGTTTTTGAAGTTCTAACTGCTGTTTCTCTTATTTAACCATTGATAGAACAGATCCCATACCTCAAAATATTCAGTGTATTTTTTTAATTCTATATTTAGCTTCATTCTCATATAAGCAGACACCATTTACCCTTTACAGTTCAAGATTAGGCCCTTTACATGTACATATTAAATCTTAAAGTACATATTTTTATATTAGAAATGGAAGACAGTAAGGAAAGGGAAAGCTGATTTTTATTTTCATTTCTTTAGCAAATTGATTAAAAGTAGATCAAAGAAAGAATGGAGTAAAACAAAATACTATACAGGAGAGATATCAACATCTAAGATATCCTAGACCAGTGGTTCCTAAACGTTTTCAGTCCACCGCCCCCTTAGTGCTACAAACTCATCTTCATTTCCCCCCACCGGTTCTGTGGGTGTGGCATGGTGGGCATGGCTTTGTGGTAGTTATTTGATTGGGAGGGCATGGTCAACTTTTCTTTTTACCTTTTAAAGCATTTTGACAAGTAAAAAATGCTTTAAAATGTTTTTTAAAAGCTTCCGATGATCAGCATCTGACCAGCCTGACCCCCCCTCACCAAGCCAGACCCAATGCCTGCTAGCCCCGAAGATTGCCCACCTTTCCATCTCAGCCTCCCAATCCGGGAGATGACAGAGGGGGGGAGATAAATAAAGTACTTGGCTGCTCCCCCTTCTCACTCACCCCGAGCTTCCTGCTCGCACACAGAGTACTGGTGAGGCTTTTAGCAAGCAGTGCAGGAAGCCAGAAAAGGAACAAAAGCTTCCTTCAAATGGAAAAAATGGCAGGATCAAGCACATGCTTCTTTTCTCTCACAGGGGCTGCTCAGCTGGGAAAGGGGATATGGGCGCCCAAAGGAGGCGGCAGGGCAGGGTGCTTTTAAGACGAGTGGAATGGTGGTGGAACTCCATGTCAGACGCACCCTCACCCCTTCCCAGCTGTGCATCCCCTGTGAGAGAAAAGACGCGCACGCGTGCTCCTGCCATTTTTCCATTTGAAGGAAGCTTCATGCTTCTTTCGCAGCAGCGCGGTCCTTGCAGAGAAGGTGACTGCCCAGCGACAGCGATGGGAGTGAGGATCATGAAGCAGGTGCAGTTGGCCAATTCCCTTGTACTCCAGCAGCGCCTCCTCTTCCTTCTCCCAGGTGGCTGCCACAGTGCAGTCCTGCTGTTGCTGCTGGTTCTCCTCTGCCTCATGGGGAAGCTCTGCAAGCAGGAGAGCACAACGTGGGGCTGCAGCTTCTCAGCCATGCTCTAATGCTTCACGCTGGCCAAGCACAAACCCAGTTAATCGGCCAACTGCGCCTGCTTCTTGCAATTGATGCAGCAGCCACAGAGCCCTCCCATCACCTTCGTGATCGTCTCTCCTATTGCTGTTGCTGGGCAGTCGCCTTCTCTGGAAGGACCGCACCACTGCCTAAGAAGCGTGAAGCATTATAGCGCCGCCGAGGAGCCACGGGTCTCTCATGCCATGTTCTCCTGCTTGCAGAGCTTCCCCATGAGGCAGAGGAGAACCAGCAGCAACAGCAGGACTGCACTGTGGCAACCACCTGGAAGAAGGAAAAGGAGGTACCTCTGGAGTGGTGCCGTCACTGCAGCCACTCCTTTTCGCTGCCAGACAGCCCTTCTTTGGCAGCGGTACTCTCCTCTGCTGCCATCGCCTCCTCTTTCTCCTCCTCGGCATCTTTTTGCCATGTTGGGGTTAATGCAGCTTCTTTCTTGGGCTGGTGCTCCCCAAAGGGAGCAAAACGTTGCCCCAAACTCAGTACTGCAGAGCCACAGTTCTCCACAGCATGGCACCGATGCTAAGCCAAAGCTCCCACCTCCAGAGAAGCCAGCTTCACTCCCCCACCCACTTTGAAGCTCAATGGGAAGCAGCACTACTCTGTTTCAAAGCAGGTAGCTTTATCCGTCAAGGAGGCAAACAGTTTTTTTTTGCCCCACTGCCAGCATCGGCCTTGCCTAAAATGCCTCCACCAGCATATTCAGCTTGTACAACTGAGGCAGCATGTGGTTGTGAAGGACCCTCACCACCCACCTTCCTGGAGCACCATCGCCATGGTTCATTTTTTTCCTTCTCCTGCCACCGCCCCTCTCAGCCCCAATGCAGTGGTTGGGGCTCCCTAAGGGCTCCCCACCCACCAACTGTCCGGGTCGGACCAGAAGTGGTGCATCTTCCATCATAGGCTGGATGCCAACCTCAGAAGGCAAGTGGGCATGGGGACTACTGGGAAGGCCACATGGAAGGCAGGAAAGCATGGAAGGGCTACGGGGAATGGCCTAGGTTGCTAGCTCCCTTCTCCATGACCCAACATGTCTCCCTGACTTCCACATGGCTTTCCGCTTGCCTTCCTTCACAAACTGACCACAGGGACACCAGGAAGGCTGCATAGAAGGCAGTGAAGCATGGCAGGGCTGTGGGGAAGGGAGCTAGCAGCTAGCTGCCAGTGTATGGTACACGCAGGTGCAGAAGGTGATGGGGTGATGGGGCCAACAGAGCCCCCAGCAGAATTGTGCCATGCGAGGGGCTCACCTCCAGCAATCCTCTGCTACCCTCCTTGCCTCTTTTCGCGCCCCCCGCCATCCCCTTGACTTTTCTCACCCCCCTAAGTCATCCCACTGGTTACCACCCGCTCTGGGAACCACTGTCTTAAGACAATACCATGATTTACAAGAATTTCTAGGACTAGACAATAAATTAGAGCAGTACTCTAAGTCATATGGCTACAAGAATAATGGAATATCATAGAAGTATTGCAAATAGAAGAATAAGCATTAGCAAATGTTCTAACCAAGCTATGTTTGCAAATTGGCAACAGATCAGGAAAAAAATCAGTCTAATTATAATACTAAAAAATGGGTTTGACAGAAAGCATACACTATCAAACAATGCCCATAATTTCACATGCTTGAAAATTGATGCTTAGCTTCCTCCAACACATATTAAAGCCTATATGGAAAAATAATGTCTGGTGTTTAAAGTGATTTTAGAAAAGGCCAAAGAACACAATGCATTATTGCAGATACATACTAGATATTTGAGAAGGTCAAAGAATACAAAAAAGAAGTAAACATATGCTTCACTGACTATAGAAGACATTCAATTATGTCAATCATACCAAGCTATGTAACATATTTAGATAAATGGGAAATCCCAGTCAACAAGCCAAAATGCAGGAAGAACATAGAAGACAGCTCCAGGTTGGTAAAGAAGGGAGCTAAGGATATATACTCTTGTTTTATTTATTGAACATATATTCAGAATATAGATTAACAGAACCTGAATTGGAACGAGATAAACTTGGTTTTATACCTGTGGACAGAAGCATTAATAATTTGTGCTGACAACACTCCTCTAATAGCTGAAAATGGAAAGAAAATGGAAAATTGTAAGTTGTGGACATAAAAGTCAATGAGCATAGTGAAAAAGGACTGCAATTAAATATAAAGACAAATCTTATAATAACAATACAGTAACCAGCTTTAGAACTGATAATGAAAATCTTGGTAGATAATTTCTGTCTTTTAGAGCCAACCATCAAGAGAACAAGCAGTCAAAAAATATTCTGCAGAAATAGCACCTGGTAGTGTAGTCATGAAAGCCTTTGAAAAGATATTCAGATGCCAAGATGTATCTACTGTATACTAAAAGAGATCCAAACCTTTCAAGTAATTAAATTGTTACAGTACTCTGTGGAACAAAGTTCTCTTTGAAAGACAAAGTTTAGAAAGAGTACTGATGATTTTGAACTTTGGCACTGGAGAAGACTCTTGAGAATAGCATGGACAACCAAGAAAATAAAGAAATGGAACATAGAACAAATCAGAATTCTTAGTTGGGCAGAAATTTCCAGACTTAGATTATCCTACTTTGAACATGTTGCATGTATAACCAGCTCTCTGGAGAAGTCTATAATTCTAGAGAGGAAGAAGAGAAGAAGAGGATAACCACCAGCAAGATGGACTTAGTTACAATGGCAATGTGTGCACTATTGGAAAACCTGAAGCAACAGATTAAGGACAGATTATTATGGAAAAAATATATCAGCAATGATTTTTAGGCTCACAATAAATCACACATAGAGAGACACACACTGAGACACTCTAATACATACTATATATTGTAGGATAGCCATCTGGTCTAGAAACTATTTTTCTATTTTCAAAAATCTAATATATCAGTTAATAATAGACGAGAGTATTTGTAGCTCAGGGTTGAACTATGGGTCTTAGATACTCTGAGCTTGGTTGTTTTTCAAGAAAACAACTGCAAGAGAGCACCAAGGACCCTTATATCAATCATTTCTTGAAGAACTAACATTGTAGTTAAATAAATCTTAATCACAAGCTTAATTACACTCTCTATAATAATCAAGCAATGAATCAGCAAACACCTAGAAGCAAAGTAATAACCAAAAGCCAAGATGGGTTTGTCAAAAATAGATCATGCCAGACTAATCTTATTGTATTCTTTGACAAAGTGACAAAATTAGTGGACCAGAGGAATGCTGTTGATATAATTTACTTGGACTTCAGTAAGGCAT
>JANHFT010000210.1:234200-249573 GCA_032467955.1 Pseudoxenodon macrops | reverse complement strand
CTTTGGTGCATGTGCTCTCAGTGTACATAAAAAGACAAGATACATTTGTCAAGAATCATAAGGTACAACACTTAGTGGTAGTCATAGGGTACAATAAGCAATCAAATCATACTAGGTAACAATCAATATCAATATAATCATAAGGATACAAGCAACAAAGTTACAGTCATGCAATCATCAGTGGGAGGAGATGGGTGAAAGGAACAATGAGAAGACTAATAGTATGCAGCCTAATGTGAATAGTTTGACAGTGTTCAGGGAATTAGTTTAGCAGAGTGATGGAGTTCGGGGGAAAACTGTTCTGTTTTGTTCTTCTCAGAAGTGCCTTCAACTGAGCAGTCTAGTGTCTTTCCTGGAAGTTTGTCATCCATGTTGCAAACCTACTGACCTTGTCGGAAATTAGCAAAGGATGGCTAGATGTTTATATATGGCTGAATCTATAAAGTCATGATAGTTAAAGCTCAATTTGAATGAGATTTAACAGCAATAGTATCAACAAAATTTGGCAGTGCAGTCAAACCCACTGGCAATCACTAAAAACATGTTTAGGGGCCATGATAACAAAGATTACAAGGTTGTAACTTCTCTACCTTTGCCCTAAAATTAATGCTCCATTACTAGTTATCTGAAACTAAAGTATATTGGAACAGACCTTTCCTGCAGGTAGCTTATCTTTCTCCCTCTCTCATTCTTAAGTAGTTTGTTGTGAGAGGTGAGAGCCGAGTTGGTGCAGTTGTTAGAGTGCAGCACTGCAGGCTACTTCAGCTGACTGCTAGCTACAGTTCGGCAGTTCAAATCTCACTGGCTCAAGGTACACTCATCCTTCCATTGTTGGGGAAAATATGTTGACTCTGTAAACCGCTTAGAGAGGGCTGTAAAGCACTATGAAGCGGTATATAAGTCTAAGTGCTATTGCTATTATGGGCAGATTTTTTTAACCATATGTGGTGTGTGTATCGGTGTGTCTCTCTCTGTGCATGTATAAGCGGCACAGTGGTTAAAATGCAGTACTGCAGGCTAACTCTACCCATAGCTTGGAATTCGATCCTGTCTGGCTTAAGATTGATTCAGCCTTCCATTCTTTCAAGGTTTGTAAAATGAGAAACCTTCGTTGGGGGCAATATGCTGACATTTATAAACTGCTCAGAGAGTGCTGTAAAGCACTGGGGAATGGTATATAAGTCTAAATGCTATTGGTATAATTTCATATAACCATAATATGGTTATTTAATTATATAATTGATATTGCATTTTAAAAGAAGTATGAAATTAGAATATTTTTAAAACTTAGTAATTCAGGTTTAAGGAGGAATTTATAGTCAATCCTTGTGACATAGGTCCCCTAATTTCCAAAAAGGGAAATTATAATAATAACAGCTAATACAAAGTAAACTTAGAAAGGGAAAAGAATAAGAAAGAAAAGGTGAAAGCAAAAAAGAAAAAGGAGGAAAGAATGAATAGGATAAAGAAAAAGAAAAGTAATATATAAAGAAGTTACTTCTAATCTTCAGTACAACAAGTATAGATAAATTTAGTAACCCTTCATCCCCTATAAAGATTCAAGTAGATCTCTGTCATGCCAAATCCTATTCCTTATCTATACGGAAATCCATATAACAAGACTTAGTGCCTTTTATAAGGCTTCCACCATGGTTGCAAACAACATGAACGATCCCTTTGCCTCCTAACACTCAAACTCCTGGAAGGTCACTTTTCTGTGGTCTCCTCTTGAGGAACAACCATCTGGAGCACATGTAACTGATCTCCCATCCTCTCATTATCCAGAGGATCCAAAGAATCAGTCTACTCACCAGTTCTTCTGTCTTTGCCATGGTCTTTGCCTTTACTTTTGTAGAGATGTCTTCAGATTGCCATAGCACTGGAAGTCCGGTAAAAAGTTTATTTAATGGCCCTAAGCTTCTTGTAACAAACACTGCAGGTCTTTCATTTGGAAGGAAATGAAAGGAATGCAGATGAAAAGAAAAAAATCTTAAACCCTAAAATGCATTGTTTAAAATATCCTTCCAAGGCGCAATAAAACTAAGGAGCATGAAGGAGCTTAGATAGATAGTGGAGGTTAGGTTAAGAATGAATGTCTGTCTGAGTAGTGTTGGAATCTCACCTAAAAGAACACCATTTTGGGCAAGTTGGATGGAATCATATGGTTAGTGCAGCAAAAATCAAAACAAAAGTATAGTCAAAAATATGTCTCTATTGATGCAGAAAATTACTTAATACAATCAGACTTAATTTGCCCAGATTTTTTGAGGAAATTTAAGGTCCCAGATAATTCAATTCAGGAAATCAAAGGTCCAAAGATCCAACTACATGCCATACATGTATGAGTAATTGACTGTAAATAGAACATATTGGCAGATACTTTATTGCACTAAGAAATTTCCTCTTTTATCAATAATCTTTAGGTTTTATAAGTATTTGGAATGACTTTGTTAAAGTTATGTAATAAATAATCCATTGGTAAGTTCTCTCCAAAACAGTTTTCTATCATTTTTTAATGGGGGGGGGCTTCAAATGTGTTAACTAGTCCCTGCATTTTCCTGACAAGAATTTCAGAAGTGATTTGCAATTGCCTTCTTCCTAGGACTGAGAATAAATGACTGGCCCAACATCACCCAGCTGGCTTCATGCCTAAAATAGGACTAGAACTCATTATCTCTCAGTTCACTTCTCTCAGTTCAATGCCTTAACTATTACATCAGTCTGACTCTCTTTATTTACTGTACAAAAATGCATTTAAAATTGTCATTCCTCCTTTTGTATATTTGCAGCTTAACGTCATGGTATTGGAAAAACCAAATATGGAAATGCATTGATGAATTTAGATCTTACATAAACCTGTTAGCTAACTACAAAGCCATTTATCCAAGCTACTACTTTTTCAGTTTATCAAGATCCTTGAATGAGCAATTTACAAGGTAAGCATATCTTAATTTACTTTTGTCTTATTTATATGCGTAATCAGACTTTGAGTTATGCAGCCTGATTGAAGAGTTTCTCCACAGCAGGAAACAAAATTAGAAATCAATGCAAAATATATTCAAAGGTCCATTTGAGCTACATTTCACCAACTGTGGTCTAAGATACAGTGTGTGTGTATGTGTGTGTGTGTGTACACGTACAGACAGATTCACGTGGGGCTAAATTAGCCAAGCTCTCCTGATGCCCCTGTTCTTACATGGTGCTCTATGGTCCTAAAACAAAGCACAACTGAGTAAAGAAACATAAAAACTAAGTATCCCATTGTGAAAAGGGAAGTAGGTGAAGCACATTGATTAGCAGCTGCCAAGCTGGAAGTGAATAATTCACAAGGAGCCAGTGAAGACTCTCCAGGGCCTTCATTCTCTGGCTTATTCAATCAGATGCTTTCTATGAATTCTAAAAGACCAGTTTGGTTACCTTGCTGCAGTCAAAATCATGAGTTTAGTTAGCAAAAAATGTAATGAAGTATTCCCCAACCTGCCATCTAGCCTAATTACAGCTTCCAAAAGACAAATATTTATCCAGTTCATTTGCTTTTGTTTTAAGTGGAATATAATAGTATCAGATTTGTTTTAATCTCAGTGGATCCTATTTCTAAAATATATAATACTGAACCTTTAAAACAAAAAGTTCTTAATGCCCCCTAAGAGATGTAAGGGTAGAAGAACAGAATTGAAATTATATATGTAAACTAATTGCTAAACATCTCTTATTATATTATTTGATAAAAACAATTTTGGAAAATGTAATATTTACTAGATTTTACATGAATTATTTTATTCCTAGATTTCCCATTTAAATACAATGATGACATAATAGAGTTCAATTAATAGACTAAGAGATAATTATGAGAGACAGAAATAGTTCACAATTATGGAACAGACAGAACAAATCCGAATAGGAAATAAATGCAACAGTTTACACGTACCAATACAATTACAGATAATGTACTGGTTTTTTCTACTAGGAACAAATTGCTGATGCCAAGACTTCCAGAGTTGTCAGAATCTACAAATGTTTCCTTCAGTCAGCTGCCCAAGTACGCACAAGTAATAATGATTAACACGCTACAAGGAATCATTATGAACTAAAATGAATGCTTTCATTTGCACTAATCAAGGGTTGTTGAGGATTTTTTGTGTCTACAGTGCCAACCCTTAACAATGCTGGCTCTAGTTTTCTGTTGCCTTCCACTTGGTATACTTGTACCTCTGGCTCCTTTAGCTGCCTGAGGTTAATGAATTCCTTGTCACTGGCTATTTCTTGCCACACAGGCTGTTTATGGCTGATCTTCAACAGGAATTTTATCCCCAAGCAGGGTGGGATCTCTTTTTACTGAAATCCTGATTGCATGCCATGTGAGAAGGGAACAGAACTGCACATACAATAGCAGCTTTGTGTGAGATTCACCAAGTCAGAGCAATGAAGATTCCAAAGAAATGACTTGCCCCAAATGGCTTTCTCATTTCTCCGCATGTTATCTGGCACTGGCATGTACTATTCAGTCCCCAAGGCTAATCCAGGGATGAACAGTGATGTGGAGAGCAAATGTTTGCAAACTAAAAAAACAAAAGGCCACAAAAGAGCATTGCGAGCGGATGATCCTATTTAGACACTACTACCAGTATGCTCCTGTGACAACAATTTGCTGTGTTGCACTTGTAAAGAGGTGAATGGAGAGAGTTCTTATTTCATGATAGGGCGTTGGTTTATCTTTAGAAAAGGAATTAAATTGATTCTCAGCTGCACCGTCTTGCATGTTCCTCATAACAAGTATCAGCCCAGGATTTCCAACCGCCTTGCTTAGGAATGGATATCCTAGGAGACCCATTTGTGGCATATCTATTTTCATATCCAACCAACAAATTTATTGTTTCTTCATATAAAGCTTTTATTTTAACCTGTATTCTTGCATTTTTCACAACACTATTGCAATATATTATGTTCCAAGATAAAGAGCTATTTTTAATGCTAGCTCTAAAGAATGAAAAGAGCTGCAATGTGCGAGTTTTGCCTATACTGTAGTATTTTACTATTGTACAATAAGGTTTCTAAAACTGCATGTAAAGACATCACCACTGTGGCTCCTGCTTATCACAATCCAGCATAAACTCAATTGGAATACATGCGGCTGGACTGTTATAGCAGATCTCCCATCTGGCTTCTGATTCTACAACCTCACTCAAAGAATGTTTCCAAATGGTTTTGCATTAACTTAGAAATAAATATTGGATAGAGTCCCACATGATTTCTTCCTCTGTCCGGTGGTTATTCACTATCTTTATTATTTAGAGGGCAATTTGCTTATCAAATTTACAGATGAAACCAACCATAAAGGAATTGGCTAATTCCTTTATGGCTGGAATAAGAAGAGTTAAGTCCCTCTAATCCTGCACCTTTTCCAACTCACGTGACTTAAACCCTTCTTACTCTTGAACATTTCCCCATTGGATTTGGCCTGGTGCTTAAATGTATTAAGATGATTTTGAATCATGATTTTTCCTATTAGATCATGGTGTGCTAACACTTCAACATGAATATGTGGTGTGATGCCATAGGAATAGTTTAATTTTGTTGATGTTGATAGTTGTTAAATATCAAACAGTGTGCCTACAATAATGATACCTTTAATGGCAGCCCTCAACTTATAATGGTTTAGCCACTGTTCGAAGTTACAATGTCACTGAGAAAAGTGCCTTATAGCTGTTTGCCACATTTATGACTTTTGGCCATGATCATGTGACCAAAATTCAGGTACTGTGCAATTGACATGTATGTATGTATGATGATTGTAGAGTCCCAGGGTGATGTGACCATTATTTGTTACTTTCCCACCTGGCTTCTAACAAGCAAGATCAATGGGGAAATTCTCTTAACGACTGATAATTCACTTTAGAGGGGAAATCATAAAATCAGGCATGATTCACTTAACAGTCTTGCTTAGAAATGGAAGGGAAGTGGTACCTGACATTCTTTACAAAGACTAAAGTTGATATATGATGTCCATACATTTCCCACCTTGAGATGCACATGATATTGGACCTTTGGAAATAGCTACATCCCACAAACCAACGTGTATAATTTACACTGCTAAAAGTTTCTGAACAGACTCAGTGAACATCATTTAGAATCACAGAATTATAGAAGTAGAATTTGAATTAACTTTATGCAGTCCAAATTTAAATCGTCTAGCCTCTGCCTAAGCTTATTGGGTGAAGGAGAATCCACCACCATTCTATATAATTGGTTTCATGGTCAAACTGCTGTAACATACATCTGGTATTGGTCTTTCTATAGCTTAAATCTATTATACTACGATCTGCCCTCTGTGATGATAGAGACTAGATCTTGTCTTGTTTTTTTCCTATGTGACAAGATACTTAAACAGCACTAGCTTTATCCCCTTCAGTTTGTTCTTTTCAAGGCTATATGTAATCAGTTCCTTTGTATCATCTTTATGGGATTTAGGCTTGAATGCTCTGATCAAAAGAACGAGAAACAATACATAAGCATTACCTCCATCTTCTTACTCACATTTTTAATGAGAATGTTGAAGAGTTTTTAAAATAGATTATGTCACTGCTAGCCATTACAGCTGATGACCGATTATGGCATTGCTAGCCTTTATTGATGAATAATTAATAAATTATTAAATACAGTTTTCTAGACAGGTATAATAGTTAGCTTCCAGATTCATAAACTCACAACAGACATATGTAAGCTGCCAGTTGCAAGCTTCTCGGTATCAATGAAAAGACATGTTTTCTTGCCAGAAAGGGTGCTAGAAAATCTTGCCTTATGTGGATAGGAATGTACTGATTCTAAACAGGAACTAATTCCATTGTTAGAATTTTTACAACTTTATCCTTTGCTGAGAAAATTGTTCCAGAAAACAAACTTTCCTTTTAGGCATCTTCTCTGAAGCGATGTAATAATAACATTTAGTTCACATTTACTAATTAACTAGAATGTAATAGGGTACTTTGTCAAATGTTTTGCTAAAACCAAGATCTATTATTTTGGTAACAAACTTTATCCACTGAACCCACTCAGGACCATACCTGCAAGGAAGAAGAGACATTACAGGAGATTTGGGAACTCAAAATGCAAAAATAAATGTCAAGTAAATTTGTCTCAAAGGAGTATTCACAGAGTACTGACACTGTAATTGCCTCAGTCTACCACATTTTTGTAACATCCTACTGACCTTCAGTAAGTAAGAAAGAAAGAAAGATCAATCTGCATAATCATCAAAATTTATTATGCTCTTGGGAAGCAAAACTATTGAAAAAGATTGGAGAAAGATTTTTAAAAAGCTGCTCTAAGTACGTGCAAGCAAATCTGTTCTAGATGTAATTATTCACAATCGCCCCTTGAGCACCCAGAGAACACAGACCCAGCTATCCAGCAGCTTTGACATTCATGTTTTGATTGTTACAAGAAAGTTTTAGCAGCTCAAGCTATGGATGTTCTGCATTACTAGAGCCAGGCTCTGTTCTTCAGAATAGGATAAAGGCAACTAGGAGTGCATTTTATTCAGGGCGACAAGGAAGCGAGATGTCATTTCTGACTATTAAAATTAAATATATTGTGAAATCAAATGAGTAAAATACTCACTGTGCATTTTTCTGGGGGAAAAAGTTCACTCCATCACAGGATCCAAGAAGCAATATTTCCCCATAACTAGCAAATAGTTCCAGTCATTCTTTTCTGTTCATAGAAAACCTTTCATCAAATAGTAATGTTGGAACATTGTGTGAAGAGAATCCTTAATATAAAACTATGTCTTGACCAAAATACATCACTTAGCAATTTAAATAGTATTTAATTGTGGATAGAGAAAGCCACTTCCCTCAAAGTCCTGCCATCTCATCATGGCACGGTGTGCTCAACCTGGCAGGGATGAGGAAGAATGTCAGGAGTGTATTCCAAAAATACATATTCCAAAAATACATAGCAGGGTCACTCAAGATGCGACAGTCATCCTAGCTACCTAGCTAAAGGCATATACTGCACAGGAGAAGGCAGTGATAAACCATTACTATGTTTTACCAAGAAAACCACATGGTTAGAAATTATAAAATGATAGACAATATAGTGTCAGAACATCTCATTGTCTTTATTAGAAACTTATATACAGGTTAGGTAGGTACAGTATGGGCAGAACATGGTGAAACTCACTGTTTACAGTGTTGTGTACTCTTTCCTTATTTATTCAATATACATGCTGAATATATATATATTTTTAACTATTTTAAAAGGGATTTTTAAATAGGGCCAGATTTGTAATATTTGTTTTTAATTGGTTTTTAACTTTTGTATTGTGTGTTTTTATTACTGGCTGTGCACTGCCCTGAGTCTTTCGAGAGAAGGGCGGTATACAAATTTAATAAATAAATAAATAAATATATTAAAGAAAGCTGGATGAGAAGAAAATAAGTGCGGTTTTAAAATTAGAGGAAGAAGAAATAACCTGTTCTATGCTAATAGCACTATTCTAATAGCCAAAATGCAAAACAGTCACTTGGTTGAGTTGGCTATAGAAATTGAATGAATGAATGAATGAACTCTAATAGTCAAGAAGCACAGAGAAAAAATGGAACTAAAATTAAATATAAAGAAAACCAAACAAATGACAACAACTAGAATAAGCCAGCCTCAGAATTCACAATGAGGATATTAAAGTGGTGGGTAGCTTCTTCCTTTTAGCCTCAATCATCAAGAGTAAAGGTTGAAATAAACTACAGACCAGTACTAGGTAGAGCAGAAATACTTGGATAAGATATTCAAATGCTGTAACATGTTTATATATTTACAAAGATCAAAATTGTGCAAATCATTATATTCTCCATGACATTCCATGGAAGTGAAACTTGGACTTTGAAGAAGCAGAATAGGAAGAGTTTTTAATCTTTTTGGACTTTGGTGTTGAAGAGAATATGTTGGACAGCAAAGAATATAAACTGATGGATCATTGAACAAATTAACCCAAAGTTCTAACTTGAGACACAAATGACAACTTCAATCACATTATGTGAAAACTTAGCTCTCCAGAAAAGGCTATAATGCTGGGAAAGATAAGGAAAAAGAAGAAGAGGATGACCAGCAGCAGAGTGTGTAGACTAGACTACTGTAGCAATGAGTAGCAAATCTATCCAGGTTAGGAATAGATCATCATGGAGAAAATCTATCTATATTGTTATAAAAGTTGAGAATGACTTGATGGCACATAATCAATCAAAACAGTACAAAGTCGGAAAGAAATGAATGTTGTGTTTTATTTAGAAAATGAGCACTATTCTTTCACTTTGGGGGCAACTTTGGATACAACATTGAGTTCTAGGCTAACACTGTAACAAAAGAAGACAAGAGTCCAAAATGAGCTGTCCCCTGAATCACAAGGAAGCTAATTTGGAGAAGCAAAAATCTACAGTGTCATTAGTTGTCATTGTTCATTAGGACTGTTCCTGAAAAATTTACATTCAGCTTTGTTACTCTGGTGCTGTCAGGCTAAGGACAGAACTCCCCAAATTATATTAAAAAGTAAGATTGATTTATTTGTGTGGTTTATTTTAGAATTGCAATTAAGAACTGGCTTCAGATCTCACAGATTACTTTTAGCCGAATACTTGTGTCCCTGCTGGGCTGAAAGGCAAATAGGCCCTGACCTGGTACCATTTCTTTCAGTATTGGTGAGCAATGCTTGACACCAGATTATTTCTCCACATCAAAATACTAAGTTTGTTGTTATCAGGCATATTTCTTAAATGGAAATAATGGTCTGTTCCAACTGGAACACATCCTAGCCTTTAATGCCCTCAATCCTCCCAAAGAGTGATATCAGAATATAATAATGTTTTCCTCTTCCCTCCCCCTTTTTCATTTCCCTCCTCCTTCTCATTCTCCTTAATAAGAAATTGTGTTTGAGAAATTAATTATTCATTAAATGAAACTAAATGGACTAAAACTTCAGAACTGTGTACTGGATAGTTTTCCAGAATTGTGTGTTGTCATTCTAAAATAGTAATTTCCAAATACTGAGTAAAACAGAGTATTTGCACCAAGATAACACTGATTTATGAATTCTTATGAGCCCCCATTTACAGAAGTGTTCTTATTTAGTGGCCTTACTCCTCTGCTTTCAATTACTTTACTTTGAAGATGGAAATTCTGTTACTTTTCAGTATTGCACCAAATAATCTGTCCTCAAAGTAGGCTATTCATTTGTGTTTCTGCAAAGTTTGTCTCTTTTCAGTGAAGAAGCACTCTCACTCTAGAGATTAATGTCAAAATACTAGGGAAATATCTTAAATACATTCTTGTTATACATTATTATTGGATTTATTATTGGAGCATAATGTTCAGGTGTAATTCAGAAGGGTGTTCCTTATCTGTCAAACATCGGGAAATTACCACCCAAAAATAAACATTTTGAATTTAGTGGGCAGTTATAATATTAGGAACATCAAGGTAATATATTTACATTTGTTTATATTTAATGGCATTGCCATTGTTCTCATTAAAACAAAGTAATAGAAGAGATGGCATTTTTCATATTTTGAAATTTCCTTTATCCAAGACAGCATGAACATTGCTAGTTAAGGTTAAGTGATGACAGGTTGTTATTGCATTGATGATTCTGCCTAATTCAGGGAATTGAGAATTGAGGGGATATGTTTTGACACATATAGCAAAATCTGCATGTGACTCACATTGTAAGAATATCAGGTTAATGAAAATTATGATTCAGGTTTTGGTAGCAGCTGGTAAAATAACAAAAGAACTGGCCTCTATAGAACAAGTACTCTTCATTAACAATTCATTTTATACATCTCATCATCAATACATATTCTTAAAGCAGATAAAAAGAAAAAAAATTAAATCTTGGTTCAGGATGCTGAAATGACTATAAATGAAACTGTAGTAGGCACTTGCCTTTTTTTGACTTAAATAAATATAATGATTTATTTTAAAGGATGAGAGAAAACTGAAGCCTTCACCACCAACCAAAAGTGACTTCTACTTTCTGTAGCCTAAATGATTATGACAAATAGAAACATCATGTTGCTGTTTTTCTATTGTTTTCTATTGATTACACTAAATATAATCATTGCCAAGAATATTTTCTTCTGATGGTCCTCTAATCATTAATCATTACATAAAGTCTCAGCTATATGGAACATAGTATTTCACTTACTCTAGATCTCTGTATATACGTATTATGTGTGCATAGCTGTTTGCAATTTCATATCATATGTACACACACACAATATTTTGTGTCTCTCTAAAATTGACTCCTCTGAAATACAGTATTAAGCAAATAACGTAGAGCTGGTTGCTGCGTTCCTCTCATGTTTTTTAAACAATTTCATAATCTCTTTTTCCTACAGTGTTTACTTAAAGAAGCGAAAGAAACTGATATATTGAAGTGATTTTATTCATTTGCAAGAATCCTGCAGTACAGTACTGAAATCCACTATTGTTTAACTAACAGCTTCTTCTTTATTTCTTTTCTATTTTAGGCCATATGGAAAGAACACAAGGAAAAAATCTTTCAAGTAACGACATCTCTCTTAAAAAAAAATAGATATACTTTTTTCTACATGTAGATCTAAACAAGTGCATTCAGGACCAGTCTATAAGGACACTGAAAAATATGGCCTCAGATTCAGAGCTATAATTAACACACAAGCACAATGCCAGACACAAAGTTATGTACTGACAGTCAGGTCACAATGAGCCATTTCAGGAATCGACACAATAAACATTTAATGTGTCTTCTGATCTGTTAAGCAGAACATGAGAAATAGGTAAAGAGTAGAAGACCAGATACTGAATCGTTTCATTCTTATCCTTTACATCTCTGAGGGTATCACTGTAATGTCAAAGAAACATAATCTTTCTCAATCATTAAACAATCAACCTCTATTTCCCTCAATTCCCTATTTTTAGAATTTACAGTATAATCATCAAAATAAGGCAAAATATTCCACTTTTGCAAAAAGTATAAATGTCTTTTAATTCCCAGATGTGGATATGGTATTTTGGCCTGGATTCTAATCCTAATTTACAAATAGTCTGATTTTCTAAAACTTTTATGTTGGGAAAAAAAAAGCTACCTGATGCCATCATCATAGAGGGCCACTGATTTAGCCAAATATTTCACATATTTATCTAATTCCTTTGATACCAGGCCCCGTGAGAATTGTTTGTCCTAACTGCCACAAACCTGTTGCAGGAAAAGCAGCATATAAATGTGATAGAACTCCACACTTTTACCCAGTAAATCACAAAACATGGCTATATTCATGTGAACACTTTGTTTTATCATAGGAAAAGCATTCTTCCATAAAACACATCCTGTGCTCCCATCATAACCATCTGCAGTAGTGTTATATAGTTCCAAAGCCAAATCCAACTCCTCAGCTGTGTAGTTTTAAGCTTTAATCTCTGAAGGAAAAAATATTTTCCATTTAGAATGATTTTTATCTTTTTTAATTAGGAAGAAAACAATGATGATATGCATTCAGTCGTATCCGAGTCTTGGTGATTCAATTGGCCAGGCAGGTCTTTCTGCATTTTCCGATCATGCACTATTTCTTTGAGTTGCTCTATGCTCTGGCTGGGGTCAGCTTTGATGGTGAGGAAAATAATACTAAGAGATAAATCAGGACAGAATAGTCTCGATTTAAAATTTACATAGTTCTACAATGTATAGCCCACTTCCAAAAAGGACTCAAAATGGTTTACAATTCATAAAAATCAATCACACCATCTAATCTAAGTAAGGAAATTTAATATCACCATCTTTATTGTTGGTGGAATAAAATAGTTTTAGGAATACCTTGAAGTCCAAGAGGTTGGAGGCATTCCTCATTTTAGGATTTAATGTATTCCTCAGTAGCTCAGGATAGCTATTGAGAAAACATTAAGTTATCCAATTCATCACTTTAACATTCCTTCTCTCAGAGATCACACATGGAGTCAAACCTGGATGGAAAGGTGGTCCTGTAAGTATCTGGATGCCAAGCCATGCATGCCCTTAAAAGTGATAACCAGCATTCTGAGTTGGAAACCAGGAACCAATGTCATGTCCTGCTAAACCAGGTAGCCTTGCTAAATCTGTTACTCTTTGTTAACAGGCGAGCCATGGAAATTTCTAAATCATCTTAAAGCAAAGCCCCATTTAAAGCATAATATAGGAGTCCAATTATACCAATGACCCTAGTAAATATAGGCTGCTAAAATGTATGACTGGATTACCAGACAAGAAAAATTATATTTAAAAAATCTTTATTTCTTCATAAAAATAATATGGGAAAATATGCACACAAGAAAATGTGAAAATTCCACATTTTATCACAACTGAAAGCAGGAGCAGAATGTAGGGATTTGCTGATCATATGAAGGAGACTATTGGTCCATCTAGATTACATGAACAAGCAGCAGTTGTCCAGGTTTTCAGACAAGACCCTTTTCCAGTTAAACACGGAGATAATATATGACATACATTCTCTGTCATTATGATATTGCTCCTGAATATTTCCTAATTGAAAATTAATTGTGGAATATTTACATAAGAGGATATATATATATACAAATGCATACAGTTTGGCCTATACTTTGCTTTAGTATTACTGAACTGATCCTCACTGAATAATCTGCATTTATTTTCTGAAAGACGCAAACTCTAGGAGCCCTAGATTATAAGATTACCAGGCTCCAGAAATCCTCTGCAAGAGTAATGGCTTATAGACCATTGTTAAACAAATCATTACGATTCCTCAATTAAACTGGTAAATGGTTAGCACTTCCAAAGTCTAATGCTATGAACAATTACTCCCAGGAGACACAATATTCTTGCAATTTATTTTTCCAAATGATAATTTTAAAAAATGATGAGGTAAATGTGAACTGATGTTTCAATCAACATTATCTGACAGGATATTTCATGGAAAAGACATATACTGGTATGTTCACATTTCCTTTTACGTATGCATCTCGGTACGGAATTTTATTACCTATAAGGATCCTCCCATAGTTATGAAAAGACCTTGAAAAAAAAGATTTCTTTTTTCATTGTATGGCATCTACTATATGTTGCTGTTCTTCAATGAATTGCTTTATGGCATTAATTATATTTTCTTGTTGCCTTTTGGTTTTGTTAATATTATAGAACCATAAGAATTTAGAAGGAAAGGGAAAAATAGAAGAGCAGTGTCTGGATTCGCACACAGGGCTATAGAACTAAATCAATAGATTATTTTTTTTGTCTTTTAATGACCCCGTAATGCATCAGGGTGGAACCGGGGCAACTGAATGGAGCTGAGTCATAGAACCGGTCCTACCGGTTCTTTAGAACTGTTAGTAGCTCGGCGATGGCGTCATGGAGCCGGTTCCGTCGGTGTCTCTGTGGGAGTCGTCATCTTGGATTTTGCTTCTGCACATACAGAGAAGATTTTTTTTATTGCTGCGTGCACGTGCTTTGCACGTACACTCACAGCGCAACCCTGAGCAAACTGGCAGCAAAAATATCCAGAACCCACCCCTGAGCTGAATGTTTACTGGCCGGATGCCCTTCCTGTCGCCAATGTGGAGTTCACAGCAGATATCTTCACATCTTGCCCAGAGAGAGAAATATCTGCTGCTACCTAGGATCGAACTCCTGATTGTAAGGTGAGAACTCCACATCTAGGCACTTCACCTCTCTAAATCAAGCATAGATGTTGTAGGTTATTTTGGATGCTCTTCTGCTAATATTGTTCCTAACAATTAGAAGGGAGAAAGAAAATGTAAATCACATTTCACTCTTATACTGTACCATTCTTGGAGAAAAGTAGGAGCAGATTGCTTATAGTCTCCAGTCCCTGAGTTTATACCAGAGAAAAACACTAAACTATGGTGGCACTTTTTTCATTGATTAGCCAAAGTAAAGGGCAAAATAGACTAAATATACCAAATATTAAATATTTTAAGGAAGGCCCAAGCTTTCCCAACCTTCTTCAATCTCCAGTGTCATAACATTGCCATACCATTAAAAATGTGCATCCCATGTAAAAAGCAAAATCAACTAAGATGTATATACGGTAAGTACTGATGTTGTTAGTTGCAAAGTCATGTCTGACCCATCGCAACCCCATGGACAATGTTCCTCCAGGCCTTCCTGCCTTCTACCATCCTCTGGAGTACATTTAAACTCATGCCTACTGTTTCAGTGATTCCATCCAGCCACCTCATTCTCTGCCATCCCCTTCTTCTTTTGCCCTCAATCTATCCCAGCATTAGGCTGGGAAAGGACAGTGAGTCCTTCCTTCTCATTAGGTGGCCAAAGTATTTGAGTTTCATCTTCAGGATCTGGCCTTCTAAAGAGCAG
>JANHFT010000210.1:216297-234100 GCA_032467955.1 Pseudoxenodon macrops | reverse complement strand
GGGCCAATTCATCTTGGAACTCCAAATTTAATCAAGCTGACAAGCCAGGGAAAGCAGGCTGTAATTAACTCCCAGCATTTTAGGCAATCTGTAAAATTCATAAACTTCACTTGATCTGTGTTGGCTTTATTGAACATTGTTTGCTTGTTTGTTTATTTGTTTGGAGAGCAGCATACCATGTCAAAATTATAGAACGCTTGCAATTAAAGCAGGCATTTTCAATAAAAGGATTAACTCTATTTTAATAAAATAAAATCCAGCCATCACCAGAATCTCTGATGCTACCAATAAAGTAAACATGGTGATCTGTTGCTGCTGCTGAACAGAAATCTTAAACCTAATCAATTAGGTCATTTCTGTTTTTAAAAAAACTGGAGAGGGAGATCTGTTCAATCATTTTATCCTATTCTCAAGATAGACCGATGCTTGGACAAGAAATGCACATTATTAAATCTTGTTTAAAAATAACTCACATAGGACTCAAGAAAAAACAAAGCTTAAGGATATTTTTTTAACAATATATATATATTGTTTTAATTTATTGACCATTATGACTTTCAAATAAAGCTTGGTGTTCTTCTTCATTAAATGCAACACAAAGAAAATATGGTCCTGCTACCTGCCCTAAGGAACACAAAGAGAAAGCTAGTAAATTTTTGATGGCGTGTAGAGGTATTACCCACACTCATTCACACATACGTAATAAAAACAAAAGCCTTTGTCTGATGCTGCTGCCACTGATGTTCTTGTGGTTTTTTAGGATTCTCCACATCTTTTTGCGGTCACCAAACCTACCCCCAGGGCAGTTCCTCAAATCCTCCAGCTCTCACTCTGTTTTTCTATCAAGAAACATCCTGATTCTCAATAGGTGGTGTTCCCCTGTGGCCACTTGAAAAGAGAAGAGAACATGATTTCGGCCAAAGGCATTAAAAAGTGACATTTCTGTTCCAGATTCATATGAAAGGGAAAAGAGGGATAGATTAGAAGTGCAGTAAAATGAAAACAATCCAGAGATTCAGCAAACTGCTTATCTCACAATGATGTTGGGGAATTTCTAGTCAGTGGGACTGCAGGTTTTTTCCTCCCTTCCTTTTCTTCCCTCCCCTGCTTTCCCTATTTCTCATCATGATTGTTCCCTGCTCCCTTCTCTTTACTACTTGCACATATTAGATTAGGTTAAATTAGATTATTAGATTAGATTCTTTCTTTTAAATAAAAGAAACAAACATGAATTTGACTGCCTTGTTAAAACTTGGTGGCTAGTGTTAGAATTGGATCTAGGGTGAGTATCTTCCAATAGCTTAGAAATAGACACAAGTCTTTTCTTTCTTTTTGAAGAGGATAGGTCTTCATTGAGCAATACAATTATGCAAAGTAGATGGAGTCACATCTTGCACAATACTTGAGATTTTTATTCCCTATGTTTTGTGGGCAGGGAGGGAGGAGCACCATGGACCACGTTCATCCAGGCCTTCCTGTCCTCTACCATCCTCTGGAGTCTGTTTAAGCTCATGCCTACTGCTTCAGTGACTCCATCTAATCACCTCATTCTCTGTCGTCCCCTTCTTCTTTTGCCTCCAATCTTTCCCAGCATTAGGCTCTTCTGCAGTGAGTCCTTCCTTCTCATTAGGTGGCCAAAGTATTTGAGTTTCATCTTCAGGATCTGGCCTTCTAAAGAGCAATCAGGGTTGATATCCTCTAGGACTGACCGGTTTGATCACCTTGCAGTCTAAGGGACTCGCAGGAGTCTTCTCCAGCACCATAATTCAAAGGCCTCAATTCTTTGGCACTTAGCCTTTATTATGGTCCAACTTTCACAGCCATACATTGCAACTGGGAAAATCATGTATAAGTAATACAGGATACAAAAATAAATTAATGAAAGGTACCAGGTTGAACAAGTAAACAATTAGATACAATAGCTAAATGAAGCTTCAGTATCAAGAGATAGTGGGCAAGTGCTTACTAATAACCTGGATGTTGCAGTATAGAAATTGCAGTACCACATCTATGTTTTAACTGCAGATTACTTTAAAGAGTCAAGGTGATGATTATAGGAAACTGAAATACACAGAACCTTGACTTAATCCAACAATACAATATAAAAAATGTAAACTTAATGCAATAAACAGTTCCGTATGTCTCTTATTTATATTCTACATTATATTGATTTCATTATATACTTTGCTTAATGAAAGTATTAAAGAAAATGGGATGCTGGTCAAGCTACTTAGCAAGACTGGCCTAGTGTTTCCATTGTGAAATCTCTACAGCTAAGCAGAGTACATTATCTCTTTCGCGATACAGAAATGGAAAGGCAAATTCAAAGAGGGGAAGTGAGTCAGACAAACAGAGCAGATCTGGAAATGTGAACCAGCTTCTGAGACTGGTTTCTGAATGTGGAATTGAGCCAATCATAAATAGGAAGCTCTTTGTGAATATTTTGTAGTTTTCAATTGAAACTGAATTAGAAAGTATGTAAAAATGAATTAAAAATTGAACTGAAAACCACGAAGTCTTGAATCTTCCATATTTACAATACATATTTCAGCTGAAAGGAAATTGCTAGCTGGAACTATGCATATACATTAGATTTCCTTTGTTGGACAGACTTAAGAACGAAGACTGCCATTAAGTTGGTGAATTCTGTTCTTAATTCAAACAGCATACAGTGAATAGATAGTAGCCATTCTTGCTTTTATTTATAGCTATAGAACTTTTTCAGCCATGGAGCAGCTCACAAACATTCCAACTAGGCCACACAAATCTTATTAGAATAGAGCTTTGTAGAAAATTAGCAAACTATTTTCAACCACATGATCGCCTAATGGATAATCATACATGTATTCACAGTGTTTTCAAAGAGCTGTTGTATTGAAGCATTGAGTAGGCCAGCGGTTGCATAGCCCAAGGGCTCATTAACTGGGGGAGCAAAACATCAGATGACTCCTAAATTACTCTAAAGCTAAATTGTATGACTATCTGCCATGTGCCAAAGATTCTATAACAGACAATTGTCCCTCCCTTCGTTCCTAAAGGGAGGCAATATCCTATAAGAGCATTGCCTCTCCAAGACTCAGGGAATTTTTAAGAGCATTAAAATGTAATTAAGTTCACTTAAATGGAATGAATGAACTAAGCACCAATACTTCAGAAACCTCTCTTTGGAACCATCATTGCTTCACTCCTTATTTCCACAGTCACAAAATCTTCTGAAGCCTTTCAGAGCCCACATCCAAGATTTTTCCTACTTTGTTCCTACTGGAAGATTTATCACATAATTGTAACCTGATCAAGATGGCAAAAAAGCTCTGCCAGCATTTTGCTTGTTAAAACTTTATTTTTCATTTAGTCTTGTTCTTTCTCCATTAGATTCACTTCACTTGCCTAATGAAAAAGGGAACCAGCCATTTTGTGCCTGTTGGAACAAGGTCATTTGCCAGACCCAGAAAAAAAAACACCACCTGAAATCTTATGAAATAGTGAATTACGTTATGAAACACTGAACTGGATAATGAATAGTGGAAGATAATAGTGAGATCTTAATGATATTTATTTAATTGAATAGTCATATGGCTTTCCATCTTAACAAATTATTCTGGATAACTCAGAATTCAGAATGTCTTGCATATTATCTCATGTAAAAACATAGACGTCTCACAAGGTCTTGTGTAAGAAGATCCCATGGTATCCTGCCAAAATCTCACAAGATTCGAGTTATCTCCCACAGGATCTTGCTAGTTTGCATTGCAACATTTGGAGTTATTGCTGTTCTTCCTAAACCATCATGTGAAATTATACAATCAAAGTTTACAGTGGTAGAATTGATTTACCTTACTTCTTTTTATAACTGAATTTACTTTGAAGCCGAAATACTTTTTTGATTTTATTGCTTTGCAAATAATATATTTGTCTGTACTGATAGTTCATATTAGCAAATGTAATTATGAAAATTATCACACAATCTATTTTCCAAAGATATATAACTGGATTGAATAAATGTAGATGATGTGTGTAACTATCATGCTTTCTGGCTTCTTGGGTCACCACAGATGCATAACAAAGCCATGTATTTTATAAAAACATCATTTTATCCAGCTACTAAACACAAGCACTTTCATCTCTTGAGTCCCCAAATGAAGCTGCCAACAGTAATGATTCTCCCTGGAAATAAATGAAAGGATGAAAACCAAAAGCCACAAATATACACCAAGACAGCTTGATACAAACTTGGTGCCTTCTCAGATTCTTTTCCTATTGTGGAGTCAATAACATTCTTAACCCTTCCACTACATTTCAGCATTGCATTTTAAAATGAGTTGTTTAAATAAAAGCCTAAGGAAAAGATGAGGAACGAATTTCAGATATTGCTGAACTGAAGGTGAAAAATGCTGGAGTTATAGTTCAGCAATATAAAGTTTGTAGCATGCAAATAATCGTAAGTAAATAAATAAATATGAAAGGCAAAATGTCTGTTCCTCATGCCTAAAGACTTATATCTTTTATATTTTGGAGTATAAATGAAAGAGCCTATTTGGTGTAGTCGTTAGAAACCCAAAGACTGTGAGTTCTAGTCCCATTTTAGGCATGAAAGCCAGCTGGGTGACTTTGCATCCTATCAGAATTAATGGATCAAAAATCAGTTTATCTGGGTGGAAAAACATTGGACCCTGCACTTGCGGGAAAATGTTAGCAAGACAAAAAAAATGCAAGCATATAAATACTCCTGGTTCACCTCAAGCAAAAATGCTCCAGATTCCTTAGTTCAAACCTCAGCCTCCCTTTGTAAAATATAAAGATATCACTGTGAAAAGACATGGATGTTACTTCCAAGCATTTCACCAAGAAAAACCATTTGAAGAAGCATCTCAGCTGAGAGTGAAGCAGTCATATTTTGTACTGAATAGATATGCTATGCATTATAAATAATTGGTCAGCTGCAATCAGGATCTGACATCTTAATTTGGGGAAAGAAGAAATAATCTGCTCTTCTACATCTCTCAACCGTTACAATACCCATTCTGACTCTTGTTCCTCAGTGCAACTTATATACTTATCCTGAAAATTATCTTGTTTTCTCTCCCTTCTGACCCAGCTTCTTCCCAGTGAGAGTCCTCCAATCTTTCCTTGTTTTCCTTCGCAAAATTTAACCTACACAAACTAATTTTTGCACCCATACTTGCACTTGCAAAAATTTGTCAGCCTGCTTTCTGTAAAGTACATATCAAAGGTGAAGCTGTAGCATTGGGGAGTATGAACTACTGGATATTGCCACCAACCAATCAGACTTCACACAGTTTAGCAATAAATCTAGCCTAATTTATTAGCCCAAGGACTGCAACATCAATTCCCTTTCATACATTGATAGTGAATTGAAAATGAAGATGCTATTGAACATTTACTTATTTCTAGTCTGTTTAAATATTTGCTGTGCTCCTTAACTGGTCGTTATCTTCATTAACCAGAATGCCAATATTTGGTCTTATTACCGAGTGGATCGTGTGTAGACCATGTGTAGGAAAATATCATACTCATCTAAGAGCTGCCAAAATTCTGTTTTTCCTTTTCTTCTAACTTGGTGAGTTCAGAATAATTCTTTTGGGTTTTTTTTTCTCATTCAGTTTTCATCCTCTTCTCTCTCCTTGTTTGAAAGAATCCTTCCTTTCTTTGCTGGCTTGCTGGCTTTCTCATTCTTTGCCCAGCAGAAGAGGGCAGCAAAACTCATCCCTTCTCCTTGACTAGTTCCACCTTCCTCCTTAACCATAATCCTAAACCATATAGGTCTTTATGGTGGATTATCATCACCCTGAATTGCATCTGAAAGCAAATTGGTAACCAAAGCAACTCCCACAGTACAGACATTATGTGTTAGCACCAAGATTATCTGGACATTCCTGTCAGTACACAGGTGACCACATTCTATACTAGCTGCACTTTCTGGGTGGCCAAACCCCAGATGGACATTTTTTAGGTCATACCCTCTAACATTTCCACCCAAATATATCCCAGCTTGCCAAGAAAATGATGCTTATATCCTATAGCTTTTGCCTGGAATATTTCATGTCGCTTTTATTCTACAACTTGTACCAAGCAGAAATAGAAAAAGAACAATTTGGATTGGGAAAGTATAGGCATCTGCCAGGAGATATACATGATGATACAAACCTGATGATTTCCGTACTTGCACGCAATGCAAGAACACAGAAACAGGGTTTTATCACAACATCAACTTGTGCAATGTAATTTCCCCATTAATATTGCTTACTGCAAATGCTTATGCATCCATCAGGATTACAAGCAAATGTCATCACTCAACACAGAAATCTCAAAAGTAAATTGCAATAACAATGTGACTAAGAAGGCTTTGATATTAACAGGACTGAAGTACAAAGCAGATACAGTCATTTCCGAAGTTGTTTATATTTTCACTTGGTCCTACAGTGTTAATTTACCTTTTGGAGTTATTTACCAACTTTAACTTCTTTAATAGGTTTATATTGATTTATATACAAACAAAAATGCTCCGATGCAATTGGCTATTACACACTATTTATTTATATGTACTTATCTCCTGCTTTTATGATCAGAGATTCATTTAACTCTGTGTACATACTGGTCCGCCTCCTTTTTCCACTAACAACCCCATGAGATGGGTTTTAAAACATAAAATGCATAAAATAAATGCATAAAATAAATAAGTAATTATTGTGTAGCCAATTCTTAATCCCACATGTATGTAAAGGTCCATGGTAGATTTATATGTAAATAAAGCTATCAGAGAAATTATACCATAAAATATATTTTGACTTTTTAAAAAAAGGGGGGGGGAGAAATATACACATTTGGAAATATTGTGGGATACAAGTAGAAGGAAACATCACAAAAAAACTGGGGAGATGAAACTGAAAATATTAGCGGCAAGCATAACAGGAGGTTAAACATCTTTAAGGGTGAAATGACATCTCTAATCAAACAACTGCATCTCAAAAGAGGAAGCTTTCAGCCCTGCAGTGACCTGGAATAAATCTGCCAAAATAATAAGACTCTTAGCTCCACACCGATGCTTCTATAGGTGTCAATAATGAAATCTGAGATAAATATTCATTTCAAATCACTTCACATGAAAATGGCAGGAAAGAAAATAATTGAATAAAGTCCTTGTCCTAGACACGATGGACGGGGAGAAAATCAGGGTGGTATAATGCATAGAAAACTGACTTAGACACAAAAGAAATAATTTAAAGACCCCACCTAAACATTCAGTTGACTTGGTCAATCCTGATCCGTCATTTCATGACTATGGAGGTGAAAATGGAGCAAATTTAATTATGAGAAAAAATGGGGGGATGTTACAATAAAATAAATTATATAAGAATATAATATTCACTTGAAACATATGAGGGGTCCCTGGTGCTCTCTGAGCTTAGTTGTTTTCTTGCAGACATTTCATTACCCAAACTAGGTAATATCATCAATGCACAGAATGCACAGTGCAAAAAACATATATCAGACAAGTAGCATTGTGAAACACAAGCATAAAACAAATACAATACTGTATTTATACACAAAAGAAGCCTACAGTATTGTAACTTGCAAAGATCTAATATAGTATTATGACATTCAACAGTATCATAATCATTCTCCATGAATTTACTAAACCCCTTTTAAAGTTATACAGATTTGTACAAAATATTCTCTTTTGTTTGTTCTGAATCTCCAATCATTTTGTTTCACTTTGGTTTTTGCATTGTAAGAAATGAAGAAAGAACATTATTAACTGAATTGGTGAAACTTTAGAACTCCCTCCTCTTACTTGTGGTCCACCAGATGTGTTAAATATGGTCTCATTAGCATGGCCCATACCTGGTGGGAGTATTTAAAACCAACAAATCTGGCAAGAATTATTTTGGACAGGAAGGCTGTTCTGAAGTCTAGGTTTACGTGAACACTGAGTATCCAGCCACATTGATTCAATTTATGCACAGCAATTGTGTGACTGAAATTAACAAATCATTTAAACCTTCTATCAAGGTCAATCCCCAATACTAAAATAACACAGAAATTATGTCCAGACCAACAAACCATGGGGCATTAGAATAGCATCTATAATAAGCCATGATGACATTACACTAATGACTTGTGGGTCTTGGCGTACTTGTGTCATAGTGTCTAATGCAAGTTGGTTCATGTTATTATCTGTTGCTTTGCTCCCCTCCCAAGCACCCATAACTCATTAATTCTTCTGCTAGTGATTTCATATATCCAGAAGCTTACAAAGTTTAATGTATGGCTAAGCTATCGACCTAAACAACTGTTATTCAGTGGTTCATTTATTTTCTAAACATAGAGACAATATTTAGGTCTAACAGTGAAATATGGTTACATGGTCACCTTGGGATTTTCTGCCAATTGGTTACTGCAATTTTAATAAAACTGTATTACATTGGTTCTCACATTTTCAATCCATTTTGCAAGTATAAATGAATACATATTTGTGGACCTGTTTAAAGTTACATGAATAGAATTTTTACTTTTATGTTTAGTTCCCTTGTATTACTGGCTTTTCTTAAATAGTCTGTTGTCCATATAACAACCAAAGCCACAGCCCACAAGCTTTCATAACTAACCTTAGCCTTTAATTTACAAAAAATGTATAATTTGTACAATGAAAACAGCCATTATAAAAGTAGTTGTTTCTGCTGCAATATTCTGTTCAGTTCCCTCCCAATGCATGATACTTTTCTGTTCCAAACTCTGTGCATATTATTTGCAAACTCTTTTATATGGTTTGGAAATATTAATACTTTTTTTAACATAGATACTTTATTGGCTGAAATACCCCCTTCTTCCTGTCTCAAGATGATTAATATATTTGGAAGAGAAAATGCAAAACCTCTCCAACCAAACCTCAATAATATACACAGTTACAATTCCCAATTGCCTTTATTTGGTCTTTGCCTCTTGTTGGAATTACTTTGCTCTTAAAGTAAGTTCACTTTATACAGTATTTCAACATTATTAAATTAATGTCCCCATTTTAAATAAAGAGACAAAGTCTTGCCCTTTTAAACAAGGCCGTGGCATTGACATGCATCCCAAAAGTCCAAGGCTTCTATCATGTGATTCCAACTGCCATCTTGACTTTTTTGACACATACTTTCCTCCATGGATACTCTGGTACCAGTGAAAAGTCTTGGTACCCAAGTAGCTATTCACTACATCTCAGCATGGAAGGCTATCTTTTAACAAAACTGCAGCATTGTTATTACACAGCCATGATTCCATTACATAGGTGTAAATTCTTTTCAAATATCTAGGAAATACCTTTCAGGTTATATTAAGATAAATGTGCTAAACCTATGTGCTCTGTATAGCCACAAACAAGTTACTGTTGGTAAATATACCTTGCAGAGTTATAAATTCTATTAAAGTGACTTCTGATTAAATAAAATGAGAATCTGGTTATAAGAATATCGATAAAGTGGTGTCATGTTATAAAAAAGACTGAAAAAAGAAAAAGCCCAACCACTGAGCCCTGGAAAAGCAAAAAAATAAATAAATGATAATGATGATGAAGAAGAACAAAACAAAACACCTGCGATAATATGTCTCAAAAATTAATTTTAATGTTACTCCAGTGATGTCTTTTACTTCTAATATGTTACTAAAATATGATAACCAATATGCTGACAATACCAAGTTGCACATCACTTTTCCAGACCCAATGGGAGAATCAGAATTTCTAACTCGATGCCTGAGACTGCCAGGTTCTGAACAGGGAAAAGGGAAAACAGAATGATTATTTCAGAAGTCTTCTGATTTCAGGATTGTATCATCTTTTATTCTTGTTAGGGTTGGGCTCCTCCGAAGAGCGGTTACATTTTGACAGTCTTCCTGGGCTCAGGACTCCTGGTAGAAGCTGAGGTCAGGAGGATGTGTGACTCCAAGGATTAATATGCCATATGCAATCTTACCTGGAAGATTGGGTTGGTCACTCATGCCCATCTCCCAATTAGATTATTCTAATTTAGTCTATATGAGACGTCAAGAAACTTCAATTGGTTCTGAATGCCTGGCCCAAGTGCTTACTGGCCAGTCACATTACTGTATTGCCATGTTACACTGCTACTCTGAGATCTACGGTGAATTTAAAATGCTAGTCACTACCTATAAAGTTTTATAAGGATCAGGGGCTCAGTGTCTAAGAAACTTCCTTTCCCAGATAGAATCTGCTTATGTGATCCAGATACCCAGAGAATATCTACTAGAAATTACAAGACGAAATTGTGGGTATTCCTGTGTGGGTAAGAATGGCCCCATCATCATGGCCAATGCTTTGCCAGAAAGCCTTTGGGGTCTCCCTGTAGACGAGAGGAGCCTGTACCGTTATTTATTTGTTACATATTCATATTTATCTTTACCTTTACCTCTAATATCGTATTATAATGTACTAGTTATTTTTGTTCCTTTAATATCCATAAATCACTTAGATTCCAACAGGCTTTGGTTAGCGTCAATAAATAAAAAATGATGCAGATGGCACAAATGGCTTATATTCAGATTTAACAGACATTAGGATTTCATGGAGATTCCCTATGCCCTGACGGTTGCTTACATTGATGGTTTATCTTATTTATTTTTCCTTTCTGCTTTGCAAATGTGAGCATATAATGGTTAATTCAAAACCATTCCTCTCCAATAAATACGTTAATCTCTTTAAGAAATCCTTTGCATGCATGCTAAACTACAAAGAAAGTTTATTGTACTAGTCCTTGACGGTGATCCATCTTCTCTGGCATTTTGCAAGAAATCCATCAATTTTCAGTTTCTATATGATCCACTATAAATTAATCAGTTGTTCCTCTATAACTAAGGTCTCCCCCTTGCCCATGCCAAACTCTGCATGCTCATGCAATTTAATGCAGAATTTCTACACTGATATCTATTTTTTTACATTATCATACAAACCACAGAATTGGCAGTCTTCCAGAATTTAGGGACTACTTCAGAATACTATTTGTGGGTAGATGAAGCAAGGCCAAAAAAACAAAGGAAGATATATAATCACCCTGAGACAATCAAGGCATAGACTAAAAATGCATTTTTAGATATAGGTCATGTTTAAAATAATACATGTTCCAATATATACAAATGCCAAGCCTAATGTTTATACACATAAATTTAAACAATTCCTCTGTCATATGACTCAGCCTGAGAAATGAACTAATGAACTTAGTTCAAAGCAGAAACAGAACCTGGGAAGGGGAACTGGAGTGTCAGCAATGTTCAGGCTGCTTTAACAAGGGATCTACAGTATGGGACATCAGCTACCAGAGTTAATTCAAACCGTTAGTGGTGAATTCCATTCTTCTGACTTACTAACATGAATTCTTAGCTTGCTTCCCTCTTCACTTTTCCTCTTGGGGCATTTTGTTTGAGAGACATAACAAGTTTCAAAATAAGCTATTATGCTGTTGCTTTTGGTTCATGCTATACTCTCTTTGGATTGTGTATGCCATTCAGCTTGCCAAGTGTCAAGAGGATATTAATCACAGGTGACTATAGGATTTTCCAAAACATCAAAGTTCAACCGCTATAGATTTCTCACTATGGAAAAGAGAAGTCTAAAGGTCAAGATAGAAATATAAGTCAAACTACATCTATCACCTGTGTATACTGTATATGTGCTTCTTTAGCATAAAATCCCCTTCCCCCTTCCTAGAACAAGATTAAGGATTATCTTATTTTTAATCCTTCATAACATTCATGGAGGATGAGATGTAATAGGTAATGTCTCAGATCAAATTCATCTTGCCACCCACTGTATTGTCTATTTCTCCCATTTATACATCATCTTATTTAAGTGAGATTTTCATAAGCTTTCTGCTCATTTTCCTAGCAGTGTTTCCATCCTCCATTCTTATTGCTGTGACACCAAAGATCCTGTATGAACTGAATAAAGTTTCTTATTACACTCAAACAGGAAAACTATGGTTTTCAACTCTTATTTCCAAACATGCTCATTTTAGCTCTTCCATTCAATTCTGTGTCATATAATTTAATGAACTTTCCTTCCTCCTTTTTTTCCCTAAGTCATTAATAAAAATGTTAAACAATTCTGGGCCCAAGATCAAACTGCATGGTGTATTTTATCAAATGTTTTGCTGAGAATGAGATACACTGTATCCACTTTCTCACCAAAATCAAAATAATAAAGTTAACCCTTGACAAACCTGTGCTGGTTTAAAACAATCACTGTACTGTCTTCAAGTTTACTACAGACTGGAGTTTTATGTTCTGCTTTAGAATCTTCCCAAGTAGATTTTTGCAGTCCCTGTGAATTAAGAGAGGTATTTTACTTCTGGCAGCTTCTTGTTAACAGGTTTGAAACCTACTGGGATGGTATGCTTAGCATGTACCCTAATGATGTAATTTAGATGCTGAGGAACCAGTGAAAAAGTGAGATCAAGAATTGAGGCAAGCTACTGATATAATTAAACAAGTCCTGGTACTATTCATATTGCCATACAACCAATCATATATTCTTGCTCTATGCTACATAACATAGTAGCTAATTAATGCCAAGGATACATCTGCACAATCTATATTTAGTCCAAGATGTGCCTCAATTCAGATGATGCAATCTGTATTTTGTCTTCAGGTCTCTTACTGATTTGTTAGCCATTTCTAGGTTTCTTAGCAAAGATATAACTTTACTGAATAGATATTTACTTTATACATCACTCCAGTTTTAGTTTAAGTAAATATGCCAGGACATCTCTACTCCAACTTCTTCTACTAATTTGACATTGTATATAATTTATGGAATAATTTACAAGAAACCTCAAATATTTTGGCAAATATTAAATGTATGGCCCAGTGGGAGGCCCATATTAAACAACATACCTCATATGTGGCCAGAATCTGAAAATGGCATTTAATACAGCACAATTTCTGACTAAAATGGACTGACTAAGATCAGCACTTGTGGGCCTGATTGGGGTAGATTGCAGATACAGAAATATAATTTTATGTCATTTTATTCTTTTACATATTTATGCATTAAATTATTGTATTTTATCCTATAACTATTGTATTTTACCTTACTCTCATTTTAAATTGTTTGTTTAGAATTTTATTGGTAATATGTGTTTGAACCTTAAATAAATAAATAAATAAATAAATAAATAAATAAATAAATAAATACATACATACATACATACATACATACATACATACATACATACATACATACATACATAAAACCTGAAATTCCCTTTCTTTTATAAAAAATGGGAATTATTGTTTTCATAGGTTGAGCTGTTGATACATCCCAAAGGAGTATATCTATGTTCAGTCAAAACCTACATCACGGTTTAATGCTACAAGAATAAGTTCCTAGGTTCTACATTCCCCCTTTTCTCTTCTCTCTGGTATGATTGTAAGTGAAAATCAAAATTTCCACTTTGATTTTACAGTAACCATGTTTAGGGTATTGTCCAAAATTAAATTGAAGATTTACTATATAACTAAATAATCAGCTTCATACCCTTGCTCGCTTCTTCCAAAAATTAACCACAACGTATCCATATTAGGATGCCATGGCTAGCATATTTTATCTAAAAGGGGAGTACTGGTTATATGTAAGCACCACACAATAGTGAAACAGAGTAGTACAAAAATGTGAAGTGTATTAAAAGATTAATATTACACTTTCGTATCTATTCTTACTTATGTAAATTGAAATGTCCACATCATGTAATGGATGGCTTATTTTCATATGCACATCCCTGGGCATTTGCAGGAGAAACCTCATTTATAGCTTCTGGCATAAACAACTACAAATTGAGGCCATATTTTAAAATATATTAGGTTACTCTTGTATTTCAAGAAAGTGAGAGTGACTTTCACAGAAATCTCCCCACAAAAATGAATAGTAAGGGACTAGAGTAAATTACAACTATATTAATCATACAAGAATGAGAGAAAGGAAATTTATGAACTGTTGTATCATTACAGTAAAATAGGTGCACAATAAGTTGCCTCCTATGATGTGTATAGAAATTGTTCTTGTTAATAGAATAATTAACAAACTGAGAAAAGGTGTGGATGAATTTGCAGATGATGTCAAATAATGTAAAGCATTTGAATAAGAAGCGTATCATAAAGTCTTCCAAAACTCTTGTGGCTTTACAGGGATGAACAATAAAATGATAAATGAAATTCTTAGCTAGATATGCCAAGTGACATAAATTAAGATAAATAACCCAACATAATGTTTAATTGCTTACCAAACCACCAAGGATGGCTACCAGATTCTAGGTAAACTATAGATACAAAGCAGAATAGAATGAATGTTTTTAAAGGAGTACAATAATATCTAGTGGATGTCATAAATATATGTAAATATCGGGAAAGACAAAAAGAGGAACAGAAGTGCACAGAAACTTAAGGCTTTTTAAAAAAGAAAAATTCATATCAGAATTTCTCTCCAACCCAGAGAAAAGATTCCTAAGAAGGAATCAATAAATATGCAATGCAATTGAAATAGAAATAGAAATTAAGATATTTTCAATTGTTCTAATAAGCAGATCAGGTACAGATTCACTTCTCAATAAAAACAGTGATAGGGAAGAAATTCATTTGGGTTACAAATATTTACCATATACATATTCTATCTTATATACAAACTGATATGCAATTTATACATCTAAAATTACATTTTATCACACTTTCCTATGCAATTTACAAAAAAATTGCATAGCAATTGCATAGCAAAAAAAGCACATATAAGCATGTATAACAGGTGACATTGCATTCAGAATCATATATATTTGGGAAACATTAATAAAAGTATCCAAGCTGGAATATGCACAAAGGATATTATACACTAGAGAAAACATGTGCATATATATTATTGAAATTAAATATATATATATATACCTGCTGTGGAAATAATATAGATTGATAAAATTAAAAACATGAGAAGCTAGGCAAAATCAAGCTTGAGACGCTTGCCTATCTTCTCCAGTGAAGTATAATTAAATTCAAGATGGGGAAAAAAAACACTGAAGAAAGACTGGATGATTCAAATTAAGTGTGTCTCTTGAGCCAAGGTTTGAAGGCTGCAGACCAAAGTCAACTGGAAGAAACTGATTATTCCCTTATAATTGCTCCTCATTACTCCATGTACTACGTTAATTAAGCCATTCCTGAAAATATCCTGTGACAAACATGCACAATAACCTATTGGTTCAAATGTATACACAAAATAATAGAAAACACCATATATGTGTGAGTATGCATGCACACATACATGTACAAAGACTATCTGGGAAACATATAAAAAGTGAGCAGAATAAACAAAATCAAATTCACAATGAATTCAATTTATTTTGATAAATTAGAGAGAGAGACAGGCTCAAAGGGACAGAATGACGTTCAACCGAAACAAATGCAAAGTTCTCCATCTAAAGAAAAATACACAAAATGTACAGTTCTGCAACTATACACTTATAGATACATGGCTAGGCAATAATATGGATGAAAGAAAACTTGGACTTATATTTAATCACAAGTTGTGATGTGCTCGCCAAAAAGACAAACAAAATTTCAGGGTGCACCAGTAGAAGTATAATTTTCAAATCATAGAAAGTAATGCTTCCACTCTTCTACACTGGTCGCGCCCCAGCTCAAGATACCACATGTAAAATTGGAGAACTCAGAACTGATATAAAGAGGAGTTACAAAGATGAAAGGGGATTAGAAATGTGTCTACAAGAAGAACTTAGCCTTGAGAAGGAAATACCATTGTTATGCAGCAAGAATTTCTCCATATACCTGAAATGGAATGGCCCTGAAGAAAAACATGACCTGTTGTATATTATCCCAGAATAAAGGCATGGAATAATGGTCTGTTTAAACTGTCATTCCTAACAAGTCATTTTTGAAAATAGTGGATTCTCCTATCCTAGACATATAAATAGAAGCTGGTCTATTTTGGATCCTTTCATTTGGATTCCTGCATAAAACATAGTACTGACCTTGATGACTTAAATGTCATCTCCAGCACTGTTATTCTGTGATAAGCATCTATCATTCCAGGTTAGGATGTTTGGAAAAGAATTAGGAGAATACAGTTAACCCAGGGAAAGCAGCAATCAGGTTTTCTGCTTTGTTTTTCCTTCCTTGTGGTTCATTCTACATTTTGACAAATGATATATATTTATTACCACAGAATGTACTTATTCCTTGGCATGGAAGAAGGAATACCCAAGATGCAAAGGGAAATGTCCTATGAGGAAAGTGCGTGAGGAAAGTGGAAAAGAAGAATTTAATTTCAAAATACAAAGTAAAGGCATGGGCAATTTGCTTTATCCATACTCCAATAGAGGCTAATAGCTATTACGACAAACTGTCCACTTTTTGTTTCACATTTTGGAAGGATTTTTTCCCCCTCATCTGCAAACTAGAGAACTTAGACACTCCTACAGGCAACAGAAGAAGGCACTATGCAAAAGTTTAATCTATCTATATTGTCCAGATTCTGTAGACGTATAATTTTTAAAAAAGTTATTTCTCTTATTTTTTTCAGTGGTTCTGTCCATGACTTCCTCTTCTGACACAAATCTTCTTTTTCATTTCACAGTCTGTTATGCTGTATTTTCTCTCAGTTCTGCCAGGGCCCAAAAATTGTGGTCGGAATCCTTCAGGTCTGTGATAGCTCTGCAATGTTACCCAGCTTTACTAATATTCTTGAATATTCAATGTTATTTTATACACTGTTTTTTCTACAGAAATACAATGATTCAGAAGTACTTGAATTGCCATTATTGAGTTCATATTATCTTCAAACATAACAGAATGTATCCAATGTACTCATTGTTTTTCTACATAAAGATCTTTGTTTAGAACAACATAAATTGTGTTCTGCTGGATCAAACTCCTCTAATCCTGCAGTCTATTCTCACAGCAGCCAATAAGCTGCACAAGGAAACCCAACAGTTTCTCAGCAGATGGCCTTCAGAGGCAATCATACTGCCATCAAGGCTAATAGCCAGTGATTCCCATGACTTCCATGAATTGGTCCAACCCTTTTTTTGAAGCCAGTCAAACTGATAGCCACATGACATAGTAGAAAATTGAAAAATCAGCCATCCCTTCCATACTCACAGAAATGCAAGACTAGAAGGTGCCACTTAGGCCATCATCCAATTCCCTTCTCAGTATAATAATTCATCTTAAAGCATCCCTCATAGAAGGCTGTGTACCATCTGCTTAACACATCCAGTAAAGACAAATATACCATCACTCTATATAATTGACTCCCTTCATTAAAGTAGCCAAACTGGTAAACATTTTTTTCTAACATTCAGTTAGTAGTGGCCTTCCAGTAACTTAAATCCATTATTCCACTTTTTTTATCCCACCTTTATTACTTATAAGTAATTCAACATAAGTAATAATCCTTCCTCTTCCTATTTTCCTCACAACATCATTGTGAGGTGGGGAACGACTCAGTTTCCTGTGAGTGAAGGAGAATGGATCTTGACTACCAAGTTAACTGGCTCTGAACTACCTATAGTGAGGGAGCAGCACTCCAGAGTTTCCAGTAGATTTGTCATAATCTTAATGGATTGGAAAGACTGACCTCAGGACTTTTTCCATGCAACATATGTGCTAGACTCCCCCCCCCAAAAAAAATCAGGACTCTTTCTATGCAGAGCTTATTTTTATTATTAACAGAGTTGGAAGGGACCTTGTAGGTCATCTAGTCCAACCCCCTGCTCAAGCAGGAGACTCT
>JANHFT010000210.1:201770-216197 GCA_032467955.1 Pseudoxenodon macrops | reverse complement strand
CAACCGTTCTTCATATGTTTTTGTTTCCAGTCCCCTAACCATCCTGGTTGCTCTCCTCTGGACTCTTTCCAGAGTCTTATCTAATAACACTTCTTTTATTTTATCTTTTATTATTCTGTTTTCAGAAACAGTCTCTGCCAAGACGCTAGTGTCCCAGACATATCCTTTTCACACTATAACATACCGTAACGTAAGAATCCTAAATCTGTGTTTTTCAGTTATTCCAGCAATAGACTTCTCAACTTTCATAGCTTGCTCCTAATTCCAGACTCCTTTCTCATATAGATATTTCTAGTTGGGCTACTGCAGTCTTTTTTCCCTCCTACTCCTGGTCCTAGTCTATTACCCAAAATTCTAATGCTATTGATACCACAAATCGTGTTCTTCGAATAGTTCAAATAGCAGCACCAGTTGCTAGTCAACCCAAAGGGTGTGGTAGTTTTTTAAGATACAGACAGCACATGACCCAGGAGAATGCAGACAGATAATCCTAAATTTCTTACAGCAGGATTCCATACGCTTATGGAAAACTAAGTATGCAGGATTGCAGTTTAAGAGCACCAATCCCAGTATTTTAGACATCCTCCCAAATCTCCTGCTCCTAAATGTAGATGTCCCTGTTTGTATTCTCTCCCTTCTGCATACAGATCAGTTAGAGAACAGTATTTATGGGGTGGGGAGAAGAGAATTTTGTATTCCTTAGTGATGGATCATTATGAGCCAAGCCGTTGCATAGAAACCAAACTGTTGGTACTTAGGCAGTACTGCTATTTATTCTCTCTATGCGAAGCGTGCAGCATTTGCAAAAGCAGCCATTCCTGGGCGGATGTCTCAGAGAAATTCCAGGTGGAGAAAAGTAGCAATGGCAGCAGCACTGTTCCTTTGCAGATCACCTTAGTAACCAAACAAGAGTCCATTCTTCTCAGTCAGTTCAAGGATGCATCAGCCCATCCCTCCCTCCCTACAGCCGTGTGCCCCCACTTTCAACTGCAGCTGGTGTAGAGATGCTGGTGACCACTCCCCTCTGCCACCAGCCTCAATCAGAGAGCCGTAATGACTTACAGAACGTCCAAGCACATCTGCTGAACCATGGGGGCACATTTGTCTATAGGAAATTGCCAAAAAAACAACAACAGCCTGCTGCATCTCCCCATTTGTGCTTTTCCAGCGTTGTGAATGGCTGCTCATATAGCAGTCACAGTAGCTGTACCTCTCCCTCCCCTTCCCATAGATCAGCATACCCATAAACTGCCTGCAGAACGGTTAGAATGCTACCATGACATAATTGCAAACACAGAGAAGGGCCCTTTCTACTACCATTCCCCAGCTGAACAAATGGGGAGCCATCCATTTTAGCATGGGTTCTGCCCTGCCCCTGCAGACTAATCCCTCTCTAGTCAAGTACACCCCATTTTGCTAAACTCTGGGTCTAGATTTGCCCCCATTTTTTTAAAACCATTTTTCTTTGCTTGTTCATCCTGCTCTACTTAATTGCCCGAAATAGGAAACATGGATTTCTGTCCCTTATCCTTCCCTTGACTTGTCTGAACCATGGGGGGGGGGGAATCAAAATAATTCCTATTCTTTTTATGGTCATTTCAGCTACCAGGTTTACATGTTTGCCTGAAAACCAGAAACATTTTATCCCAACCATGATTCTACTTTCCCCTGGAAAAAGGAGCAAGCATCCACTCTCGAGGAACAAAAACAAGACTGAATGCATAATGAAGATGGCAGGAAACCCGCCAAGAGTGCTGACATCTGGAAAATGACCAAACTGAAATGGCATACCCAGGATATCCCTTTCTGTGGAGTCTCACTTGCTCTTTCTAAGCCTCAAAGTCCCCTGCTTCTCCGAAGGACTCGATGCCACCAGGCACCAAACAGCTTCGCTGGGTACCGAGGGGACGAAATCAATGGGGAGTTCTCATTCCAAGCCCCTCAGGCCCCCCCATGCAGCCTGCCTTCCGAAGGACCGACGACTCCCCTTGCTCAAAAGCCCCCCCATCCCATATAACCTTCACCAGCAAAGGCAGACCCCACGGGAAGGAAGGGGACGGGCTGACTCACCGAGCATCTGGCTGAAGAGCAGCTGCTCCAGGTCGCCCAGCACGGTGACCACCAGTTCGGGATCCACCTTCAGGAAAGCCTTCTCCTCCGGCAGTGCCCCCTTGCCGGCCGGCTGAGTGGCCGTTTGTGGGGGCTGCTGGGGCTGCTTCTGCTGCGCCGCCTTGCCCTTAGTGGAGAGGATCTCGTCGTCCGACTTGGGGTCGTCGCCACTGCCAGCCTCGGGGGCTTTGCTGAGCGGCTTGACTTCGGCGTAAGGCCCCCGCGGGATGCGGCTGGGCTTGCCCAGGTTGGAGGGCAGCGGCGCCAGCGGCGGTTTGTTGCTGGGGGCCGGGGCCAACTTGGCCTGAAAGAGCGAGTGCTCGGACCGGGAGAGGTTCTTGGACATGAGCGAGGGCGGCTGCTTGCCTCCTTTGAGGCTGCGGCCCCCAAAGCCCTTGGCCGCCTTGGCCATGTCGTCGCTCCACTTGGGCTCGTAGAGCTGCATCTTCTTCTCGCTGTCGGTCAGGAAGGACAGGTTGGTGAGGGACTTCTGCTTGCGCAGGTTCGAGGCCACAGGCAGCCGAGCCTCCACGCTCTCCGACTTGAAGACCTTCAGCTCAGCCGTCTTGGGCGCCACCCCGGCAGGGCCTTTGGGGTTGGCGCGCTTCTGCATCATGGCCTTGCTCCCCTCGGACGCCGCCTTCTTGAAGCCCTTCAGCTCCTCTGGCCCTTCCTCGCCGTTCAGCTCCGCGTCCTGCTGCAGACTCCTGACGTGGTGGTTGCCTCCGCCGCCGCTGCTACCGAGCATCTTCTTCCCGCCCGCCGCGAGGAAACCATTTAAAAGCCCAGCTTCTGAAGCACGGAGGGAGAAGAAAGAATGAAAGAAGGGGAGGAACGGGAAGGAGGAAGAAAACGGGTGGGGAGGAAGGCGAAAGAAAGGAAAGACGGGAGGAGGAGAAGGAGGAGGTGGTAGCGGTAGGATAAAACAGAAAAAAAGAGACACGCTATCAAAGCAGCCGGTGCCACCTTCCCCGCCCCAGCGCGCTCACAGAGGCGCAAGAGCGCACGGCCCCTCCTTCCTCTCTCGCTCTCTCCTCCAGCGTCGCCGAAGAGAAGGAAGGGGACTAAGGCACACACGCGCACACGCACAAAAAGGCCTTTCCTGCCCGCCCGCAAGATGCTCCTGACTGGCTCGGAAGAGAAAGAGAATAGAGCGGGGAGTGGGAACGGGGTGGGGGGGGGGGAGAGCGCCAAACGCGCGCGAGGCGATTTTTGGTTCTGCGAAAAGGAGGGGTGGGTATTTGTGCGTGTGGGGGTGGGCGCGTGTGTGTCCACATTGGAATAAGTACGCGTGCGCGCGCCCTAACGAGAGCTCGCTGCCTGCGGTAGAAAGGACTCGCTGCAAGAGGAGGGGGCTCGGCGAATGTTCATCGGGCGTACGCGGTGAACGGGACGTCGTCGGAGAAACTCAGGCGTGCAAAACAGGCTCGGGCCCCGAGGCCATTTAGGGCCTCCTCTGTCTTATCTTCCACCCCTCCCAGTCTCAAAGGGCCCTTTTTTCCAAGAAAGAATCTTAGCATTTGGCACTTAAAACAGAAAGCTCTGTTTAATGTAACTCAGGCCACCTTCAGAAAATCCATTCGCCTTACTGGAAATCAACGCCTTTCCATATATGTGATGGTTCCTTCTTACATTTCTTACATCAGGTGGCTCTGATCTAATCCTGATGCACTTGTATGTACAAATTTGAATAATGTTTTACATGCCTACCAATGCCTTACAAACTAAGCTATGTATGAAAGGCTCAATGATGGAGTCGGTTTGGTTTAGTCGTTAAGGTACCAGGCTAGAAAGCAGGAGGTGGTTAATTCAAGTTCCATCTTATAGTCACCAAAGCCAACTAGGTGACTTTGGGCCTGTCACTCTCTCTCACCCCAACCTACCTCACAGGATTGTTGTTATGGGGAAAGTAGGAGGAGCAAGATGTGTTGCTACGCCTTGTAAAAAATAATAAAGGGTGGATATTAAAAAAAAAAAAAAGATAACCAGAAAGATTCAGTGAGAAGTTGAGAAAAAGAATGCATGAATGCAAACTCCTCAGTGCCTAACTTGGAGAAAAATTGTCTTTCCCGTGTAATTACATAATCTTTCTCTATATGGCTTCAGGCAGCTGCTCTATTAGTACGGTGATTCCAATTAGACTCATTTCTGAAAGGCCTGTGTAAAAGATTACAATTTTTTCTAATGAACGTCTCTGGCACTGGACAGCAGTTTTCCATGTATGTTAGGTTCCGTATTCCAGTTGAATGTGAAGCATAAACTAGAACATGTGTAGAAAAATGACCGTAAACTGCAAACAATTTGGAATATAATTTACCCAAGGAAAATGTACCATCTGCACTAATCCAGTTTCCCCTCTCATCAGCTAAATGGAAATTATCAGTAAAGCCTATGAAAGGTAGTTTGCAGGTAATGTGGGTGCTAAATCAGTTTGCTCATTCATTCATTCAATAATTTATATTTTGCTTTATACTGTCTCGAAGCTACTGTTAAACATTTTATTAAATAAGGCGATTTAAAAGCGGTGATGTTTACAGAAATACAGAATCAACAAAGAAAATGATTCAAAATATAAGCAAATGCCAATCAAAACAAAACCAATGATAGAAAATCAATTAAGTCATTTAAGAAAGGGCCAGAAGGTTCTTCTCCATGGTCATAAAATCCATTTCCCACACAGAACAACAAGACTCTCCTGTTGGCAGATTCTTGTAGAAGGAGAAGATCTATGAAACAACTTGGTTCCATACTACTAGATGTTAACCACTAATAAGCAGGACTTTTGACTGAAAATAGCCCATTGGTTACTGATAATAAAAAGAGAAGTCACTAATTGTCCAACAAATATTCCACATATAGTAAGAACTGCAGGTGTCCTAGTGACAAACAAACTGAAATGTGAAGTCTGCAATTCAAATCTTGCTCTGTCAGAGAACACAGAAACAGACACTTGGACTTGGGCAAAGAACTTTCTCCAATGATAGGTAAAGATATTGGTCTCCCTTCTAGATTTCTTGTGAGAAGATCCATGTGAAATATTTTGACTGCTCCCAAGGCCTAAATAACTGCTAAGTATTATAAGTACCGTAGTTAATGTGAAATCACTTTAAAAGTGATGGTAGCAGTATTATTTTAACAATAAAAATTAATAAATATGTCAAGAGTTTGTCTTATCAGAGTTTATGGTAAAATACTGCTTTAAAAATATTTATTTGGTAAAGTCGCTCATTGATTTCATGAAACACCTTTGCAAATCAATATTCACAAGTTTGCAATTTCAGTACACACAACTCTTCTAGCAACGCTGACCTGAGGAAAGAACGACTGCAAAAGATGCAAAATTACAACAACACATAATTCTCTTGGTTTTCAAGATAATTCCTGGATTTTCAATCATTAACTCTCTTGGATTGGCAGAAAAAGAAATACTCAAAGACGGCTATCCATTTTGAGAAAGGAATACCCTCAGGAATCCTGCTATTAAGTAAACAGCTCAATCTGATGACATAAACCCAGGCAAGACTCAACAGATCAACTTAGATATCTATCAAACAAAACACTAGGAAAGGAAGTGATCGCTCAGCCCTGAGTCACTGCTGTGTTATTGGTCAACCAAAGTCTGCCCTCAAATCCCAAAACAACTAACGTAACATGAGGCAGGCTTCTTATCTCTGCATGGATAGACAGTGACTTGGGGCTTTTAATGTCTCATCCATGTTACTCATAGGCTCTTCTGGGTTTCATTTCTGCTCTTGCTGTTCAGAATACTTTGCATTTGGGACATGCATTCCTTATCAGTCTGAGTAGGAATCCTGAAGAAGCCACTTCATACAGTCTGTCTAAACTGTTAGGGAGCTATAGTATGAAGTTAATTTTACAGATACACCTTATCTCCTAATATCCCTGTTTTCATTCATTTATCCCAACTCACTAATGGGTGGTTTAACCAATGTCTCCTTATCTGATGAAATTCTCTTCAAGACAAATCTGATGTTGGTCTGTTGTACATGGGGAAAAGTGCAGAAGCATTTCGGATGGGCCTCTGAAAATGGTTCTGGAGAGAGCTGATCTGAACTAACTTGAGAGATAAACAAAAAATAACATTTCAAAGAAATGTGCCTAGAGAATACCGTAGAAGGAGGAACAGATACAGCAGATCAGAAGCAATAACTACGGGAATAAAAACAAGATTTAGATTACACTAGATAACTTTGTATTTTACATTTGGATATGTTGTGTGCTAATAGGGTATGTGTTAATGTGAGTTCTGTTAGATATGAGAGAATGGGATAAAAATCAAATTAAGTAAATATTGGGTATATACATTTCTATAGATTGAACATGCTCCTAGGACTAAGACTACAAGTGAAGTCTTAACAAGGAATATTTCTGTTGTTTTCTTACTCATCCTTGGGTTTATATCACCATCATCATAACATGTCATAAGTAAACAGAAAGTTGGATAGAAAATACGGTAGGTAATAAATAAATCAGAACTCTGTCCAAAACATAACTTTCCAAAACCCAAACAGAATGAAGCAGCATAAAAACTGGAAAGAGAGGGTTTGAATACAAAAATGGGCCATATCTAACCAGGAGCTGCAAAGAGAAAAAAAATCTAGGCTAAGGCTTCCCTATGAGAGATTGGATAAACATCTTACTTAGTCCCCTACTATAAACCCACTTCCTCCTCCATCGGGGTCAACTGAATCATAGCACAGCTATTATTAAGTGTTGGGAAGAGTTCCAGGATTCATGTTCTGCATAATATCCCTACCTTTTGAGGATACCAAGGATATAGCTATAACACAGGGGCAATTGGTTAGTTTAGAGCCTTCCCCATTAAGTGTCCTCTAGATACATTAGATTGCAATTTCTTTCCCCCCAGAATGACCACACAGGAAGAGGATAAAGACACCTGGCAGGAGAAGGCTGTTAACAGAGGTACTAGTCCTATAGAAAAAAGGTAATATTTCAAAATTATTCTTATAGCTGCCATTGTTCAGGAATTGTACAAGTTGATTACTTCCGTATTTAAGAGAATTCCAGTCTCACATTTCTCTCCAAGAGAAATGAAGATTTATTCACTGCAGCTTTGGAAACAGTAGATTCCACAATGACCTGGACTAAAAGAAAAGTTCTAAAATAATGTGTTTTATGGACTTGAAAGGCCAATGAGTTATTAAAGCATCTTCGATAGACTGCTTTAAATCTGTTTAGACTATCTGCTCCTGTATCATGATAAAATGTCTACTGTTTAGTCTATTAATTCAACTTCTAAAATAGGTGCCCCATCCACACTTACAGTACAAGTTACCACAGCCACACTATCCAACTACCAACCTTCTCCCTTGGATCTATAATGCTGTCCAATCAATCAATAAATAAATAAATAAATAAATAAATGAATGAATGAATGAATGAATGAATGAATGAATGAATGAATGATGAATGAATGAATGAATGAATGAATGAATGAATTCTACTCTACTGTGCCCATCCGATGAGCAAAACAGTAGAACACCATCATAATGTAGTATAACAAAGTTATTTGTCCTGTTAGATTACAGTAACACCACCTCAGCAAATGTTCCTTGATATATTTTCATTTCAGATATCATAAGTGTCAATATGAGTAATCTTGAGTTCTCTTAGATTTTAAAAACAATGTAAAATCTCTGGTTCTTGTTTCCCTTAATCTTGGAGATGAAGTCAGGTATTGTGGATGCGATCAGATGCATTTTCTGTCCCCTGGATCACTAGCCCACCTCCACCTGAAATGTTTGGATGACCTTGAGGGACAAGAGAAAGAGATGCTTCCTAGAAAACAAGCCCCCAAGAATGTAATGTTCAGAGAAAGAAACTTAAAAGGACCTAAGTTGATCAGATGACTAAAAGTGGCAGTGGGAAGCTTATACCTTCAGACTTGCAAGATTGATATCAACCGTCCTAGGTAAACCAGATAGGAAGCATGGCTAAATGAGCTAAATCTACTTTATTATGAGGCTACATTAACAGAATCTTGCAAGTCTGAAGTAGGGAAGCATGGCGAGAGGAAATCTCTACCGTTTTATTTGGGATGGAGTAAGATGGTGAATTAGCCAATTTTGCCTTAACAGTATTCTGAAATGATTAGAATTCCATCATTTTATTTAGGCAATATATATATATATATATTTGAGGAGATGCTGAGAATAGCTGCCGGGCTGTCTGCTATAAATCTTAATAGCAAATTTAGGATGGTAAGTAGGTTTAGGATTTTATCATTGCAGAAGTTGCAGGATCCAATCTGAGGCGGTCACTAGGACCAGAAGTTTTATTATTCCAAACTTTCAGACTTGTGCTGGACCTGTTTACAGGGTGGCCTTGCACGAGTCTGAAAACTTGGAAGAGTACATCTCTAATCCCGGTGACTGGCTCAGATTGGCTTTGCAACATTATCCTGGGACATGTATATTTGCTTTCCTTCGCAGTTATAGGAATCTTTACTGCAAATGTAAATAAATCATATTGTACAGTGAATTCCTTGCTTTTCTGTTATTTTTCTATCATTTTGTTCACAAATTTGTTCTTATTATCTTTATTGTGGTTGGATTCCAGAAGAGGAAACATTGCAAATAAAAATGGCATGTTTCAGATTATGTTTTAAAAGTATTTTGAAATTATATCAGTCGATAAGATAACTTTCTTTTTAAATACAATATATAAATAAATAAATACAATAAATACAATAAATACAATAAATAAGTAAATAAATAAGCTTAAACTGTCTACCATGGGCCTCACTCCATTCCTAAGAGGTCTCTAAGGCAGCATGCATATGTGCACCAGCAGGCCTACTGTCCCTGTCCTACTGTTCCCATTTATTCGTACTCATTTATTATGCATATATTTATACTCATACTTGTTTTCTCATACATGCTTGACAAATGAAATATATAAATAATAAAGATAAAGATAACTTTGTTTTTAAATACAGCGCCCCCAGTAAACTCATGAGAGAAATGTTGAACTGTCATTCTCTTGTGTGTTTACTACATTTTTCTGCATTTGTCCCTTTCAATCACTTCCTTTCCCTTATGGTAAAAGAATGGCTATGCAGCAGCTGACCAGTTTCGCTTCTGCTTCCTTACAGGGCCAAGCTAGTTGCACAATCAAGGCAGCATCAGCTTCCCTGTTCTCTGAGGCATTTGTGTCAGAGTATTCCACTATCCCTCTTTATTTTTGTATTATTTTACCTTGGAATGGAGTTGGAGGATTGGCAGACAGAAGTAACTAGCTGAGAAATATGACTCTCCTCATATTAGTTAGTTAGTGATTCAGGTTCTTTCTCCATTATGGAGTTTCACCACTATTTTTGAATGAGCAAAAAAACCCAAAAACCCTACATCAGCATGAAATTTGTCATTCCTGCTTCTATTTCCGGTCACCGTCAGCTACCTGACTTGCCTGCAAGTTTTTTGTTTTTTTTTACACACCTTGCTGGTGACCTTGGGTGATTTTGAAACAAGAGAGGAAATAATACTTTAACACCAGTTACAACCTGTTAACGCCAACCAGTCTCACTCATGGGCTGGGAACAAGATGAGAATATCATAGTACCAGCACAGAAAAGAAAAGAAAAAACGTGACCAGGACATACTTGTGACACAATTAGTTGTGAGACCTTCAGAAGAGAGACAAAGGGTACAAAGTAAGACCTGCAACAAGGATAGCAATGTTTTTGGCCATCTTGTTTTGTGCCAACTGTAGGATATAGACGTAGCACTTTAATTCAATAAGGAAGAATGATCAATATTCCTGCCTAGAGAAATTCTAGAAATAACTTAGGAGGCCTGTAAAGGTGTCCTCGTGTCTACTTTTTTCCCCACCCCAAACCCTAAAAAAGAATCTTTTATTGGAATTTTTTCATGCCTGAAGCAATTTAATTTAATTTATTAAATTTATATGCTGCCTGACACTCAGCAACTCTAAATGCAATGCAATGTCTCATCTTGATCTCAAATATTATCTCTAGGGCAGAGCAGGGCATAAAATGCCTGTTCCAGATTAATACTTGTCTGTGTGTGTGTGTGAAGGTATTCGATGCCAGCTTTTTTCTAAATTGTGAAATATAGTAACAAGATATGTGCAATTTGGCTTTTCTTTTTAAGAGTCCTTCAGAAGCACTTAATGCAGAACTTTTTCACTTGGCCAATCAGAACAGAATGCTCTGCCTGTCTTATAGATTAGAAGGTTTTCGGTTTCCTTTTTGAAGTCACTCCAATAAAGTGACAATAACAGCCAGGGACAAAATTTTAAGTGTTCAGAAAAAGAACACAGGCTGGGGGAGAAGAGAGAAAGAGAGATTATTTTGATTTTAAATCCCCCAAAGTGTCTTTCACTTCTTCCCAGACCTCTTTAAAACTACTAGATTTCATGCAAGCTATAATGTAAGAAACAGATAGTGGATTATTCCTTTCTCCAAAACATCATACAGCAAAGTGTAAGGCTTTGGCTCTATTAACACACACACAAAAACACAACCCAACAATGGAAGTGGAGAACATCCTTTATCCAAGAGCAAAAATAATTTTAGGCCAATAAATCCATAAAAGCACTCTTACATACACAATGCAAAACAAAAATACTTCATAAATTTGCCTGACCACTGAAGGCTACAATTGTTGGACATTTTAAAATATTGGGAGCAACATAATATTTTTTTAAAAGCTGTATTGATTTTTTTACAGAGAAGACCTCTGGCAACTTAAACTGGGCTTTCTTACTCAAGCTTTTGGTAAATGTGAATTTTGGAAAGAAATTATACAATGGGTAAGATCAATTTACAGTTCACAGAAAGCACAAATAATTGTTAATAGAGATCTCACAAAACCCCATGAGATAAAAAAAAGAAGACGACAGAAATGCCCACTCTCTCCTCTCATGTTTATTTTAGTCTTTGAAATACTGCAATGAGGTAAGATACAAGATGAAACAATTATGGCAATAAAGATTTAAAGAATAATTGGTAGTCCTTAAGGTAGTCCTTATGACTATAATTGAGCCCACAATTTCAATTGTAAATCATAACAGTCATTAAACAGGTCACCACATGACTACATCCAATTTTATGATCTTTTTTACCAGGGTAGTTAGAGAACACAGTGGCCATAAAGTGAACACTGCAGTCATTAAGTGAACAATGAGATCATTAAGTGAACAATGAGGTCATTAAGTGAACCTATTGTTCACTATTGGGTGGGTTTTTTTTGTCTTTAAATGCCCTAAATTGCGGTCTCATGACTGCAAGATGTAGCAAATGTGCATAAATGCTGAGCACTCAAAATGCAGTCACATGACCATAGGTGACGAGGAAGCAGAGGCTGGAACGAATCTGACTGATCTTTTTCAGGATCTTTTGTAACTGAATATACATACGCTCAGTGACTTGTAAGTGGAGGACAACTGTATCAAGTTAAGGGCTCTTGCGATGATCCTGTGTTAGTTTTGAAAGATCCTTTAAAGGGAATATTAATGGGCAACTGAAAGAATTTGATGGTATTAGATCTTTAAAGATTAACAAACAGAAGATGATTTTAACAAGAAAATGAAAATGTTATATCAAATAGACTTGATGAATAAAACAGATTTTAAGATAGAGAATATGGTATAATTATGAACTCTATGTTATTTCAAAATAAGTATGTTAAGACATGGAATGTGTTTTAAAAGACATGTTTAGATGAAGGAAATTACAACTGCCATTGCTGAGGAGAATTCCTGTGATAAAAATGGACGTCTTGCCTTGGAGTTCTGTTCTACTCTACTCTACTCTAGTCTACTCTACTCTACTCTACTTTACTCTATTCTAGCCGAGGTGGCACAGTGGTTAAAATGCAGTACTGCAGGCTACTTCTGCCGGCTGCCTGCAATTTGGCAGATTGAATCTCACCGGCTCAAGGTTGACTCTGCCTTCCATCCTTCCGAGGTTGGTAAAATGAGGACCCAGATTGCTCAGGGCAATGTGCTGACTCTGTAAACCGCTTAGAGAGGGCTGTAAAAAGCACTGTGAAGGAGTATATAAATCTAAGTGCTATTGCTATTGCTATTATATTCTACTCTACTCTTATTTTATTTTATTTATTAAATTTTTATACCACCCATGTCCCATACAAGATGACTAGCATAGTGATCTTTTTATTTTAGACAACACCTGTTTTGATAACCAATGCACCATTTAAACAGCTGTAGAAGAATAGATCTAAAGTTGTGTGGCGGGGGAAAAACTTTAATTAAATATAATGTGTTAGAAAATGCAAAGTAAAGAGGAGGAAGGGTCTATCTGATTTGCACTTGTATTTTGCAGCATGTTGTTTGGTTTGGATGCAGGAATGGGTGCTCATAAGAAATAGAAGTCTCTCAGATTATAAAGATACAACCTGAGATTTGGGTGACATGGATATTTATACTAAAATGCTAAAATCTTTGGTTATAATATACAGATTAAACAATGGAATAATCACTATTTGCAGATGCTGCAATTTTCTTGGCAAACACTGAAGATTTCGAAGACAGAGTAAAGGACCATCATTCATTAAATGGCAGGGAATAGTATTTAGAACAGAGCTATATACTGTAAAAATAAACTTTTCTACACTTCATTTTCTTGTCCATTAAGTATGACACTATACAGCATGGAAATTGTTGGTAGTCCCATTTTGGGTTCCCCTACTCCCTCTGAAATGTGGATTCAATCTTAATATTTTATTGAGATGTTTGTATATTAAATACTTCCATACCTCTGCTATTAGCATCCAATTATACAAAGTGGATGCAGGGATACATGTAATGCAATGTCATGGAAGGATAAACCATATGTAATACTTGTAGAGAAAAGTGAAACAGGAAAGCTGCTTCATTGCTGTTTTGAAACAGGATTGATTTTGTAAGCAAGCAAACAGATAGGCAGGCAGGCAGGCAGACAAGGATTGAAGGATGAAGCTTCTTTATGTGCTAATTAGTATGGCACAATTCCGTGCTATATTTTGAACAGAAATTCGTCTGCACAAAAGGTATCTTAATGATTTTCTATTTTGTAACTTTTGCACTTAGGCTTCTTAAAACTTCACAAGCAATATCAGGTCCAATATTGATTAGTGACCTTGATCTAAATGCCAAGAAAATTGATTAAAATGACATGGCTGCAGAAAGAAAACCTATGCTGCTGTTTTAGCTGTTTTGACTATCACACCTGGTCTAACGTAGCGGATGGATGAGGCAGACACAGATTCAGATTCAATGAGTCACAAAACAGACAAGAAAACTCAGCTAAATCTGTTTTTCTCAAGCAGCCTCAAAATTCCTCCTCAACTTTTTGTCTAGGCACATGAGAGTGATGAATGCATTTATGAGTCAATAGGGTGACACTCAGGTCTAATCAGTAACCTGCAGGAACCGAAAGTTCACTGTAGATCACCCTGCTGTCAGACATTCCATGACACTTTGTCACTGAGAATTTCCTACAATATAAAATGGTGCTTTTGGTTTTGTTTCTAATTGACCTGATAGTGTTGCCATCACCTTCTTCCAACCTTATACCCTCTAAAAGTTTTAGACTATACATGCCATCATTCTCAGGCAGCAAAGGTTGTGTTAGTTGGAGGTGATCAATGAGGACACTTTCTATAGATAAAGGTATTGGTGGAGTCCTTAATGCTCTCCAAACTCAGGGAGCACCAAGGACTTCACAGTTCAACACTGATCTATTTTTTTCTATTGTTATAATGGGGGTCTGTCGATTAATCCATATGGAGAAACCAGGTAGTCAGTGAAAGATCTAGGACAGGGCTGTCAAACTCTCAGCCTATGGGCCGGATGCATCACATGCTGGCCATGCCCACGTCTGGTTTAGCAAAGGGGGGAAAATCCCAATACATCACGTGATGCAGCTGTGATGACGTGAGTTTGACACCCCTGATCTAAGAGTTGCTGCTGCTGCTCTTAGGAGAGCTCATCTAATCCCTGGTGACATAGTATAGGGACCCAGTTATGGATGGAAGTTAAGGAGTTTCCTAAGATCATGGCTTTCTCAATTACTGTCAAATAGATGGGGAAGAAATGGAGGTAGTGACAGGTTTTATTTTCCTAGGCTCCAAGATCACTGCAGATGGGGACTGCAGCCAAGAAATTAAAAGACGCTTGCACCTGGGGAGGAAAGCTATGGTAAATCTAGATAGCATACTAAAAGGCAGAGACAAAAGTGTGTATATACAAGGCTATGGTTTTCCAAATATATGGCTGTGAAAGTTGGACCATAAAAAAGGCTTAGCGCCAAAT
>JANHFT010000210.1:179572-201670 GCA_032467955.1 Pseudoxenodon macrops | reverse complement strand
CCCTCCCTCCCTCCCTCTCTCTTTCTTTCCTTTATTTCCACCCCGAACCCGTTTTTTGCCCAAACCCCCGTTTTTTGCCTAAACCCCCTGTTTTTTTGCCTAGCAGGCTGAGAGCAAAAAATGGACCCCCCACCCCTCCTATTTTTGGCTGGCCGGGGGAAGGGTGAGCAGGCAGCGACCAGGAGACCGGTTTGGGAGCGTGGCTGGCCAGCCAGCCATTGTTACTGGTACAGCGAACCAGGCCACATGTCCAGTAATGGTTCTACCAAACCAGTCCGAACCGGGAGCATTTCACCCCTGATTAGACAACCTTATAAGAGACCAAAAACCGTTTGTGAACTTTCTATGTGTGAAATACAATAACAGATGGTTAACTGAGGGATTTGAAGATTACCTTCACTTTTGGGGTAACCTATTGACTGCTTTTTTTAAAAAACACATATATACTGTGAACAGATATTGAGTCAATTTGATTATTAGACAAACAGATTTCCACATCTGGGATATTTGTTTATGAAATAAAGCACTTTTGATTAGAACATTTATAACTATTAGTAGACCTGTTACATAAGAGCAGGATAACTTATTAATTTTTTAATGTATCTTTCAGCATTCAGTGGATTTTTTTTAATGTTCAATATTAGACTTATTTCATATTTGCACACAAAGATCTTTTTGTTGTTAGTGTTGGATGTTAATCTTTGTTCCTGTTTTTCTCTTATATCTTTCTGATAAAAGAAAAATAAATGTTTTTAAAAAAAAAAAGTTTAATGGGAATATGCCGTATAATATACAGGTAGTCCTTGACTTATGACCACAAGTGGGACAGGAACTTCCATCACTAAGCAATCATTAAGTGAGTTGTGCTGATGTTATTATCTTTTTGCTATGGTCATTAAGGGAATCACATAGTCATTAAGCAAATCTGGCTTCCACTACTGATTTTGTCAGAAACAGAATCATGTGACCTTGGGAAATTCCAACCATTGTAAATACATGCCAGTAGAAAAGTGCCCAAATTTTGTCATTTGACCATGGGGATGTTACAATGGTCGTAAGTATGGGGATTGCTTATAAGCCACTTTCTTCAGCATTGTAACTTCAAATGATCATTAGGTCAATGGTTGTAAATTGAGGACTACCTTTATACAGAACAGTAACTATGCATTTAGGTAACAGTCCATTTGGTGCCTGTTGTAAAAACTAATGTACTTTGATTCCATGATAACTATAGTTACTTCAGCTTTTATTTGTTATTAGGATATGTTTTCAATGCTCTCAAATGGCTACATTAATTGATTAGCCAATATTTGGACTGCAAGGTGATCAAACCCGTTAGTCCTAGAGGAGATCTGTTCTTTAGAAGGCCAGATCCTGAAGATGAAACTCAAATACTTTGGCCACCTAATGAGAAGGAAGGGCTCACTGGAGAAGAGCATAATGCTGGGAAAGATTGAGGGCAAAAGAAGAAGGGGACAACAGAGAATGAGGTGGCTGGATGGAGTCAGTAAAGCAGTAGGCATGAGCTTAAATGGACTGCAGAGGATGGAAGAGAACAGGAAATCCTGGCGGAAGATTGTCCTTGGGGTCGCCATGATTCGGACATGACTTCGCAACTAACAACAACAACAAAGCAGGGACTGCAAGAGAAAGGATGATCACAAAATGACACCACTAGATGGTGCACTAATAGAATGTTTAGGATAGATACATTTTACTGATATATAAATGTTGTTAATAAATAACATTTATTTCCCAACTAAACATTGTGAGCTGGTTTTCAGTGATAAAGTACAGCCAACTGACGGCATGCCCTTGGGATGCTCTCGCAGCTGCCTAAAAAGCGGTTGGGGCCACTTGCTGTCCAGCTTCAAAACAACTACTTATATATGTAGCCCAAGGAGAGTATGTGGGCCCGTCTCCTTTTTAAGCAGCTGCAGAAGCCTCCCTGTCACCTTCCACTTTTCCAAAAGCATTGTTCTTTACGTGCAGATTCTCAAAACATTTATTTGAGTGTAATCAGGACTGAATTCAGTGAACCTTCAGTTATGAGATAATTTTAAGAAATCTGTCTATAGCTACTCCTGGATTGGAGCCAATAAGCAACGGATAAATGGCACACCTGAGGCTAACTGCCTGAATCAGCCTTCTCTGCCCCTTTCCCAGTTAAAGGACAGGAGCCGATCTGTATGATTTTCCTTTATCTAAATCAAACTAAGGGAAGTGGGCTTTGATTACAGTCCTCTCTCTCTCTCTCTCTCTCTTCACTAATTATTCTTCCTGTGGGAGGGGCAATTAGCTTTATCTGGTGACCTCACAAAGGATGCCATGGCAACGGACAGGATATATCACATTAGAGAGCATTACCATGTAGAATGGAGGAGGAGAAAAAGAGGGGCGATGGAAATGAACAGGCAGAGAATTCAAGCATCCGCTTTTTCAAAACACAGCAGAGCCAACAGGACACTATTCCATAACTAAATATACCCCAGATGTTTTTGGCAACTATCATAATTCCCAGCTGGACACTTCATTGGGGGTAACAAGAATCACAGTCCAACACATCTGGAGAATATGATAAGATTTTTGTATAACACTACAAAGAATTTGGGAAAGAGTAAATAAAAATTGGCTGCCAATATTTTATAATGTATTACATATAACTTCCAAATTCATATATTGTGAATTGTCCATGCAGCTGGAGACGATGAGAATTTCCACTTTAGCCGATCTAAAGAGCATGCGCCTGGCAAGGCTGGCTTAAACTCTGTTCTTGGTCTGTCTAAAACACCAACCTACCAACCATGGGTGAGAATAAAGACAATGAATTTAGTTTAGGCATTTTAATTATATATAATTTAAACACTGACATATATCTTAATTTTTAACTGACTTAAATCTGCAAGTGGAAGTTAGTTAGTTGACATCATCAGAGATCTCAGGTTTTGCAAGGGGTATGCTATGCAATTAAATTGCCAAATTAAGTCTTGAGAAACGTTTCAGAATAAGTTAAGTAGCATTACTATCAGTGACAAATGCAAACAGATTTAGGTTGAATAACAGCATATGGGGGGAAAAACAGGTCTTATACCTGTATAGATTCCTGGGGAGGGCATTGATGAAACATGCATTGCAATATTATTGTGCACATATCCCTCCTTGCATATGTATGTGTGATATTGCAAAAAGTATGGAAGTAGGTCACAAAAGGTGATCACATGACCCAGAGATACTGCAATTGTCATAAATACATGCCAGTTGCCAAGCATCCGAATTTTGTTCACATAACCATGGGAATGCTGCAACAGCTCTAAGTGTGAAAACGGTCATAAGTCAGGTTTTTTCAGCGCCATTCTAACTTTGGCCACTAAACAAATGGTTGTAAATCAAGGACTACCTATATATCCTTAATTTTGCATATTAGCAGCATAAAGATTAGGATCATCCAAGCAAAGATTAGGTATCTAGATAAAAAGGTAGACACCAGATAGTTTTTAGAAAAGGTCAAGGAACAATGAAACAATTCCTAGTGAATTTAACCTGTATGCTGAATATGAAATTTATTGAGGGGAGCTGGATTGGAAGATGATGAGAGTAGTTTTAAATTGGAAGAAGAAACATCAAGGTTATTCTTTATGTTAATGACCCTATTATAATAGCGGAAAATGGAAATGATCAGGAAAATCTAGCAATGAAAATCAAAAACCACAGTGAAAAACTTTAAATGCAGAGAAAACCAAAATAATGACAACAGGTAAAGCAATTAACCTCAGAATTGACAATGAATATATTGAAGTGGTGAATAGCTTTTGCCTTTTCGGATCAATCACCAACACTAAAGAAACCAGCAGCCAAGAAATATAACCATGAATTAGCACTTTGTAAGACAGTAATGATGGCTCTGGAAAAGATATTTGAAGGCTGTTATCTGTCTGTACTGCTAAAAAACCTAAAATGTGGAAGTAGTGGTTTTTCTGTGACACTATAGGGAAGTGAAAATTAGCCTCTGAAGAATCAAGATCAAAAGAGTATTGATGGTTTTGAGCTTTGGGTTGGATAAAACTCCTAACAATACTATGAATAGCCAAAAGAACAAACAAATGAATCTTAAACAAATCAATCAATCCAGTGTTTTCATTCAAGATACAATTGACCAGGTTGAAATGACCACATTTTGCGTACATTATGCAAAGAAACAGCTCCCTTGAGAAATCTGTAATACTGGGAAAGGTAGAATGAAAGAGAAAAGGATCAAAAGAGCAGCAAGATGGATGGACCTGATTATTATACCATTCTCCAATGGTGTACCATTGTGTACCATTGGAGAATCTGAAGGGCTATGCTGCAGACAGATCATGCTGGCCTATCCATTTGGCTGATAAACACTGATTTGATAGTACACAATTAATCATTCAGTTGTTTATCATGAAATATATGATGCCTCTTTCCCCTTTCAAATTCCTAGAGGTTGTGACCAGGACACAGACTTTATGTGGTTTATATTGGGGGAATTTATGATAGCCTGGACAATTTTGAATGTCCAAAGCCTCACCTTTAATTTTAAGTAAAAAATATTTTTTTAAAAAAAAATTAAAAACTCTTATACATAATACCATAGGCATGAATGGCCAATACAACCAAAAAGATCTAATTTACTTCAAGTCCTGACTGAATGAAAAGATTTAGCTGTAGCTTCACTGAACAACCTAAATAGCATCCATTCTACATATTGATTACGGTATAAAGATGGAGGAAAGCAAAATTATTAAAAGAATAGTTTTCATATTTTTTTGTTCCTATAAACCATAATCAAAGAATTCTTGCAGGGCTTTTAAACCAGACTGAACATATTTGCCAGCCATGAAAATGGAATTAGTTTAGAGCAACAATTTTTCTTGCAGATTGTTGTGGGATTTGTCGTTCATCTCCAACCTACAAGGAAGCAGAACTAAAATCAGAACTCCCTGTCATATGTGTAATGCATATTCCCTTCCTCATATAACCATCGCAAATTAAGAAACGTCTGTAAAAAGTTAATTGTGCGTACAAGAATTATGTAAGTATGTAAGTATTCCACTTGCAACCATGCATTTAAATAGCAAAAACAGCCACACGCTTATATTTTTATTTAAAAATTTCCTTTCTCATCATTGTACATTACTATAGAATACATGACAATATATAATAGAATAAAATGCTCCCCCAAATCATACCAGCTGAAAGGAAGTTTAGGACTTCCTATAAACATTTGTATGTTTATACATGGCAGCCTAACAGAATTCAGTAAACACTGCATCTCAAATCATAAAATGAAAATAGCACTCAAAAACAGCTAATGGATGTTATAAAGTGAAAATTATCCATAATCATCTCTTTTTATTCTCTGTCATACATGCTGACTGATTTTATATTCTTCGCACATCCCTCTATCTTTTCTTCAGAGCCAGCTCCCTTTGCTACCTTGGCAACAGCCCTCCCAACAGCCAGCTATCGATTTGAAACAGAAAGAAAGAATAAGAAAAACAGAAGTTGGATAAATTTACAAAACAAGATTACACAAGGGAATTTCTTTCTGTTACTTAATTATTCTGATAAAGAAGAAGGCAACTCAATTTTCTCCTTTCCTACTTTTGTCCCTTAACACTCATCCCTGTATCAATGGTTGAGATAAGTGACATGTAGCCTACAAACACATATGAGATGGATGAAATGCTGGTGAATTTCTTCTGTTTGTTTAAAAAATGGCTTTAAGAGTATAAATGTGGATTCAGCCATTAGCCTGGTGGGGGTGGAGTAAAATATCTGTAAATGGAAAACACCAGGCATCAGCTTCTAGGAAGAACAGGGCTTTATTTCTCAATTATCTTTGTGTCATGGTGCATCTGCCACTGAGCTCAACTAATATGTTTCCCTTTTATTACAAATACCAGGCTCATTCGCATTTTTTAAACAAACAAGTCCTTAAAATGGACTTCAAAAGGGTGGTGGCAAAAGAAAGCAGAGTTGTGCAGTGACAGAGTAAAGATAATTGAAAGTTAAACAGGACAAACCACACTGCAATATGCTTGCCATTTGGAGCTGGAGTTTACTTTCAGTCCCAATTTCCTGGTGAGACAAAACTTGAGGAAAGGACCTGGCCTTCTCTCAAGAAATCAATGAAATCTGTTTCCCCTATTTTATCTGGGCAACATTTCATGGGAAATATTCCTACAAAATGAGCATGTACGTTTCCAGAGGGAAAACAGTTATGGTGTAAGCCTTAAAAAATCTCACTCTGAACTCCAATCAAATACTGTAGCAATGGGACTGGGTGAATGGCTTAAACGGGATGGCCTCAAGGCCCCTTTAAAATCAGCGACTGTGTTTGTGCAATATGCTTAACTTGGTTACTGAGTAAACCCATTTGTACAAAGCGCCGAAACATAAATTGCCCACTTGGACTGAGTTCACACAAAAGGCTTTGCCACTAAAACAATAACAGCGGCCATAATAACAGAATAACAGATTTGGAAGGGACCTTGAGTGTCTTCTAGTCCAACCCCCTACTCAAGCAGGAAACCCTATATTATTCCTGACAAACAGTTGTCCATTGTCTTCTTAAAAACCTCCAGTGTTGGAGCATCCACAACTTCTAGAGGCAGTTCGTTCCACTGATTAATTATTCTGTCAGGAAATTTTTCTTTAGTTCTAGGTTGGTTCTCTCCTTGGTTAGTTTCCATCCAATTGTCCAGATTTTACATGCTGTATGTGGCCATTGTTTTTTTTAAACTCATCTGATTAAGCATCTCATCCGAGCACAGCTATGCCATACAATTGTAAGACGGCTGTAACCAGCAAAAGGACTGCTTAATCAATTAAACCAGCAAACATACCTGGCCTTGTAGGTAAAACAATGGTCACACGTCTTTCCTTTATCACAAGGATGGGCAATGGATAGATAACCTGTTCTTACTGATTCTTGTTTGCTCTTGTTGGCTATACAAACATGATTGATAAATAAATCTTTATATTCTAAAAATAGTTTGAGGTAGAAACTCCACCCTTTTGCTCTGCTTTGACCTCAATAACTTCCCCTTTATCTATTTTCTTACCATTATTTCCTGCTTTTATACTATGAAGCAAAATATACATGGATAGCAATCCTATGGGCTTGGCTGATCCTATCCTCTTTACTTCCATCCACTGTGTCTTCCTCCCAAGTGTAACGCTTGGCAAACTACACTATATTGTTGCTTCGATTCAAAGTAGCTGCTCAATCCTCTTACTGTAAAACTCCTATCAAGTTCTCCAACAGAAGAGAAGGCCAAAATACCTGCATAGTTCCTCATAATTATAAATGTAACTATACAAAAAAGTTTAAGACATCATTCGCAAGGGTCTTCTATTTTCATATGTGTAAGCAGCCCACAGAATGGGCTCCCAATTATGATTTTATTTTTCTAAAAGAGAGGAATAAATTACTTTCACACAAAAAAATACTTTAAGGGGAAATAGTTATTATACAATGTGGACTTATTTAGGATATTTTTTCATGTAATTTATATATTTTAATAAAATGAGGAACCCATAATAGTATCTAGAGAAACACAGAATTATTACATAAATATGTGTTTGGAGCACACACACAGATACATGGTTATGCTGTGATGCTGATTTTAAACAGCAAAACAGCTACAGCAGTTGCTGGTTCTTTCTATGCTTCACGTTCTCCCAAATTGATTTTTTCCTGAGGGATTCAATATATGCTCATATACTGTACATTATGTGTGTATGTGTTTGTGTGTGTAAAATCATATGATTATATATATATATATATTCTCAAATTCTCACATGATTCTATACAGTATATGATTCCATATTCACAAAACTGAAGACCAACTGAAGATAACATTTGATACAACCAGTACTCCCAGTAAGAATTCTGGGAGTTGAAGTCCGCCTATTTGAAACTTGTCAGGGATGAGAAACACTGCTTTAATGTTCCAAAGTCTTTGATGCCCAAATCAATTCAATTGGAGTTGTGTTAATCTTGTTTTCTTATCAATTTCTGAGTTCCTCTCCCTCCACATCGTAACCTGGTAATGTGAAGACGTTAGCAATGTCTAAACACTTCTGAGACTCTAAAAGCTGTCTCTAAAAGTATCCCCTAGCTGAACAGTTATTATGTATGTTTGGGTTATAGAGTCTAGATGGAAAAGAAAGAGCCATGCAGAAATCCAAATCGTTTGCAAACAACACAGTCAATTTTAAATGCTTGGGAAGGGAACTACATTACCACCACTGGACAATGAATCAGCTGCTCCAGTCCTTGCCAAGTTCCTTCCACCGTCATAAATGGGAAGGGAGAGGCACATATCTCATACTTCTCCCTCCAGCAGCTGAAGCAATGAGGACTGGGAACTAGTTCCCATACCAAATCGGTATTCACCCATCCTTCCAGCTTGGTCATGCTAGATAATATTTCACCCACAGGGCCAAGCATAGACTATTGCATAACCAAGTGCTACAATTTCCAGCCATCGTAAATTAAACAGCAGGAACTTATAAAAAGGCTGCAGTAGAGACATGGCACTGAACCCCAGATTTCTATTCTCCCAGGAAGGTTACAGTCCAGAACAGCTGTTCCCAGCTGAGCCTCGGCTCATAGGGATCATATGTCCTCATGAGAGTGGAAAAAACAAACTTGACAAAATACAATACTCCCACATTGATCATGGAATGGGGACATTCAGATTCTTCCCCTTCCAGAGCTGTCTCTTATTTTTAAGAGCGCAGGGAACTTATTCCTTGAAGGCCAAATGCAAGAACATTATGATAGAGTTGATGTCTGAATAGGTCAAATTTCTCAACATGTTAGGAATGGCCTATTTTGCATGTGGCAACAGGGTGGGTTGTATTAGTGGGATAACTCATTCTCTATTAAAGGGGAATTGATTTTCAATCCTCTTATCAGATGACTCTTTCCAAAACTATCATTACCTCTGCCCTAGGAAACCTCATCCTTCCTTCCCTTCCAAGACAAATTTATCTCTGCAACTCCAACAGCAGCCAATGATAGATTGCTTTGTTGCCAAAGCCTGGCAGAAATTCAGAAAGTAGATGGAAAGACAACCAACAGTTTCCAAAAGGAATTAATAATAAGCAAAATCTTGTGACTAAAACAAGCGAATATCCTATTTCTGACCAGGTATATTCAGCAAAACTTTCTACCACAATTATAATCATGTCACTAGAAATTCTTGGATCGTGTGCGTTAGTCACATCTTCTTTGCATATTCCCAACACTGCTTTTAAGTGATAGCCTGGATAGACATGATGTACAGAATTCTAAATCACATGGAGAGTCCATGCATAGGTTCCTCCCTCAAAAGCTATTCCCCTCCACCTTATGGAAGCTAGTGGCAGAGGCACACTGGCAAGGGAATGGAAGATTCCCCTTTCTGCCCTTTTCAACTCTGTAAAGACATGCTGGTTGCTAAGCAACCAAATTTTGATCATGTGACCATGGGGATGCTGCAACCTTCATAAGGGCAAACACCACTCATAAGTCATTTTTTTCAGCGCAGTCACCAGAATTCAATACTGACTTGAAGGCACAAAAACCAACTAACTATTGAACCACATAACCTCAGTTTAGCATAGTCTAAAACAAGGATCTCTAACCTTGGAAACTTTAAGACTTGTGGACTTCAACCCTGGAAGTTGAAGTCCACAAGTCTTAAAGTTGCCAAGATTGGAGACCCCCTGGTCTAAAATATTGTTTTACTCTCAGTCACATAGTAGCAGCCAGTGGGGTGTGTAGTCATCAATGATAGTGATAACATCTAGCAATAATCGTCCAGGAAGATGAGTAGAGGTACCAGCATAAATTGGCCAGGATTGAGGTTGGTTTAGACAGCAATGAAATGTATTGAGCAATGAGAAATATATAGTGAAAAATCCCCAGCAGTTAATGTAAGACAGTATTTGAAGTCCAATGACCCTCCTGTGCAAGTGGTAGATGTCATGGCAACAGCCAGTCTCAGCCTGTCAAGGTCTGCTGGAACTGATTTTGCTCATGCAGCATTCTTTCTTTATGATTATTTTTAAAGCACGTTTTATTTTCAAGGAAGAATTGCTGAGGCATATACACCTTCATAAATTCTCATTACATTGCATTTATTCTTCGGCTACAATGTATGATTCTCTGCTATCAAGAAGAAAGAGAAAATGGTATTTTATTCCCAAGTGAGTAGGTTTAACATCAGAAATATCTGTTTCTCTGCCATTTATATCTGGTTTTGCTATAAAATATTAAAGGCATCTTGCAACCCAGAAATCAATCCACACGTGAAGATTGCTGTCACTTGCCTTTTTTTTTCCACCTGGAAGCCTATGTAGGAAAGGAGCAGAGAACAATAGACAAGAAACGATGAGATGTAACCAAACCACCTTCTCAAAAGGTCAGGAGATTTTGAGCAATTTTTTTAATCGTACAGTGCACATAAGTCATCACTCATGGAAGCCACCGCCTGCCCTTTTGCTCACCTCCACCCCATCCCATGCTATTAGGCATATTGCAGTCCCCCTTTCTTCCTCAATAATGGTTGTGTTCTCTCTGCCTCCACCCCCCACCTATGATGATATGAACCATCATCTCAGAACTGACTATGGACCTCCCATCTGTCAAAGCAGTCAGGTTACAAGTAACCCTAGATAAACGGCTAACAATCCATCTGCCTCTGTACATTTGAACACACACCATCCTTCTTCACGGAGCCAACAATAGATGGAGAAAGACAGCTTTGGAACTGGAAATACATTTCCTCTCTTTCCTATCGCAGACTCTCACAACCTGCGAACAACAACCTCCCTCCACATCCTATTTTTCAGGCATTCAGCGCATTCCCAAGCCATGCCACTGAAATTACCCATTTCTGGCTGCATGATTTGCTCACATTGCAAAATTCGTGTGTTAAGATTTAACTCATTTATTAAGTGCTCTTCAACCCCCAAAATATTCCCTGCAAATGAACAGCCGGGATTTTTTCAGAAGAGTGACATCACTGCTTCACTGGCAATATTCCCGGGGAAGTTGTAGAGGTCAAAAGCATGTTTAAAATTTTTTAAATGTGCCCCAGGACATAAAGCTTGCACACCACTGCTGTCAAGCCACAAAGGGCTTATCTGGTAATGAATACTATTCCAATAAATCACTAAGTCCGTTGAAATAAAGGCAGTTGCATGTGCTGATCCTGTTTCTTTCTTAACTTTTTGATGTATCCAGTCTGTTTCCTTTTCCACTTTGTCCTCCCCCATTTACATCACTGCAGCTGTCACAATTAAGGAAGAAACTTTGAAATATTGTTAATCACCAACAAAAAAAGCATTTTTTGTGCAGAAAGTTCTTCTGCACTTTTAGTAGTTCTTAATCAATTTGATGGGATTAAAATGTTATCACAGTAGAAGAGAACTTTGATGAAACACTCATGGATGGAATGTGGTGTTCTTGTATGTAATTAGTGAAGAACGACCAAGGGGGTCATCTTTCATTATATAATTATCTCATTGAAAGTCATGTCCTGATTTTCACTCAACAGTCATCTCTCCAGCAATCTACAACCTCTAAGGACTCGTTTTAGTTTAACTCTAAGGCAGAAACTCATGACAGACGTCCTCTTAGTGAGAATTTTCAGATTAAGAAATCTGCACAGCTATCAGGGAGAGGAAATGAGGTATAGCAGAAAACAACAGCACCAATTGTAGCACTATCTGCCACCTTCAATTTAAAAACTAGAGGGGGGAAAATGAAAGAAATCCAGTAAAATAGAAGTTTATTTCAAAGGTGAGGAAAACCAAGCAGGTATCAGAACAGCATTGGTTGTTTTCAGACTACACAGTAAGCCATCAACTAGACATGGAAAAAGTGGACTACTCCAGATGTTGCCGAAATACAACTCCGATAGAAGGGAGAACTTTAGAAAAGTTGAGGACTTTAAAAGTTTAGAAAACATGCTCAATAGTAATGAAAGCTATATTATAATCCAGCAATAACTGGAGAGCTGTACATTGCTTATTTCTCCAGTACATTATAGCTTATAAATTTTAAAGGCTGGACTCATATAATACACTCATCCAAAATGAATAAATTCTATTGACTTTTAGTCTGTTGTTTGAACTACAGGGGGTTAATTGGCCCTCTTCACATAACACATTAATTATTGCTGAATTACCAGTAACCCATTTTAAAGATTTGCTCAATAGATTGAACTATATTACATCCAAATAGCCTGATTTCAAACTTTAGATTACACCACAAAAATTAGACCTACGAAAATATGCCAATTAAAAGTAAGTAGAATTCGGATGCGGTGGCTCAGTGGCTAAGACGGTGAGCTTGTTGATCAGAAAGGTCAGCAGTTTGGCAGTTCGAATCCCTAGTGCCGTGTAACGGAGTGAGCTCCCATTACTTGTCCCAGCTTCTGCCAACCTAGCAGAAAGCACGTAAAAATGTAAGTAGGAAAAATAGGAGCCACCTTTGGTGGGAAGGTAACAGCATTCCGTGCGCCTTCAGCCACATGACCACAGAGACATCTTCAGACAGTGCTGAAGAAATGGAAATGGAGATGAACACCACCCCCTAGAGTCGGGAACGACTAGCACATATGTGTGAGGAGAACCTTTACCTTATGGTATAAGGGTGTTACAAATATTCATCTAGGAAATAATTTCTGCCTAGTTCCATAATTATGATCAACATTATGACTTACCTTTAATTAAGTCATTATGATATTAAGACTCCCCCCCCCAAACAAAGATATTATAAGGCGTGATGTCACATAGCTGCATTGCTTAGCAGTCAATTCCAGTAGTTCTCATTGCAATTGTTAAGTGAGAACCAGCTGTAAGGGGAGTGAGAGCTGCAATGCTGCTGGAGTGGGGATGGGCCCTATAGTATGGGTGGGCAGGTGCTGTGGAGTGGTGGGCACTGTGGTCCAAGTGTGGCCAAGTAGGCAACTGCCTGCCTTTTGGGATCTGCATTTGCTCTGCTGCCTGGGGGCTCCCTGGGAGAATAAGCAGGGAAGCAATTTGTGACCTGCTCTACTGGCTTCCCCATTGACTTTGCTTGAGGAAAACTGACAAGGAAGTTGGCTGCAATTGTTGTAAATTCAAGCCAGTTGCAAAGTGCCAAAATTGCAATCATGTGACTACCAAGACACCGTAATGGTTGCAACTTTGAGGATTGCTCATTAAGTCCCTGTATTCATCATCACTATGAGTCTGAATGGTCACTGAACAAGTGGTTGCTAAATGAGGATTACCTGTATCCCTCAGTTTATTATAGAGATATACTTACGGGTTCATCTTCATACATTCCGGCATCCAACATGATCTGAGCAAGGATTCTCTCTCTCTCTTTTAATACTTTAATTTTCTCCTTGATAAAGTACCTTGGGATAGGGATTTCAATGTTATCCTGTTGAAGGGAAAAATATATTTTTACAAACTGTGTTGGTTATGCATATAGTAACTTACTTACTTTCTGCCTTATAAACAAAGGGCTCAGTGTTTGGATTAGTATTGCTAATACTAATTTGTCATTGCTAAATGTCAAATATTTTCTATTATTCTTTCTATTATTATTCTACTATTTTTTTATTCTGTAATTGTTTGAGAGTATATAATAATATATAGCCCCTGGAAAAAATATATGTCAAAGCACAGGGCTACAAGGAGGGAGACAAAAGAGGCAGCAACAAGGGAGAGGGGTCAAAATGGGAAGTCTCTGCCCATTTGTGTGCATGTATCGGGGTGAAATGCTACCGATTTGGCCAAACCAATAGTAAGAAATGCTTCCGGTTCACAGAACCAGTAGTAAAAATTTGCTTTGGTTCCCATGATCAGGTGGCACAGCTGATTGTCACAGCTGATGAACCTTTTTTTACTTTTTTAAAAGCATTTTTTACAACCTATTCGCCCAACTGGAAGTAAAAAAAGGCTTTAAAAAGTAAAAAAAAGTCCTGACTCTCAGCTTTTTGGCAACAGCTGAGAACTACCTATTTGCTCTGTGAGCTTCCTGCTTATTGCAGGGGCCATTTTGTGTGACATCCAGCTGCTTCTACATTGTGTGAGTCAGTTGTGTAGGAGTCAGTTGTGTCGCTTTTGTGTTGTTTGTGTGAAGTGTGAAAATTGGTTTTTGAGCTCTTTGTGACTCTGTGAGGTTCATGCTTGTTGTTGCAGGGGCCATTTTGTGTGCTTTTACATTGTGTGTCAGTCAGTTGTGTGGCTTTTTTGTTTTTTGTGTGTGAAGTGTGAAAGTTGATTTTTGAGCTCACCCAGTCACATGACCATGACCGGCAAGCCACGCCCACCCAGTCACATGATCACCAAGCCACGGCCACAGAACCAGTAGGGAAAATTTTTAATTTCACCACTGGCATGTGTGTGTGTGTGTGTATGCATGTGTGCGCAGGGTTCTTCCCCCTTGCAGCCCTGCACTGTGACATTGGGGAGGAAAAGAACAGGAGAGAAGTCCCTTGAGTCCACACCATTGAAGCAGTAATAGGTGAAAAAAAAGAAACAAGCACTACAAAAAAAGGAGGAAGGGGATGGGAATGAGAAGGGGCATTGGCCTTACCTGATACACTCCTTCTCAGGATGGTGGATATAGCCTCCAGGATGGGTTGATTCCGTCTGCCTGCTGATAGGACCGAGTCTGCCAAAGTCATTAAGAAGCGTCTCTGCTGCTCCCTCCCTTGCAGCTTTTGACGAGAAACGAAGCAACAGACTCACACGTGCCGAAAAAGGTTCACAAAGGAAGACATCCATCCTCCCGAAAACAAAACACCTTCTGACTAAAGAGAACAGCCAAGGAAACAGGGTGGGGCCTGGAGGCTATATCCACCATCCTGAGAAGGAGCGTATCAGGTAAGGCCAACGTCCCTTCTCCATTGAGGTGGATATAGCCTCCAGGATGGGACATACCAGAGCTGGCTTGTCCCTACGGGTGGGCAAGTCACAGAAACAGAAACAACCACAGAGCCGGAATGGTCACAACCTAGCCACCTGTTGTAAAACTCGCTGGCCAAAGGACGACTCAGCCGACGCAAACACGTCCACTTTGTAGTTTCTGATAAATGGCATCGGAGAGGACCACATTGCTGCGTGGCATACATCCTCCATAGAAGCGCTGGTGGACCAGGCCGCCGTAGTGACAGCACTGCGCGTAGAGTGCGCAGTAATCCCACCCGGCACTGGAATAGCTTGGCGTTCATACGCTTTGGCAATAGTGGCCCGTATCCATCTGCCCACAGTAGAGGAGGAAACTTTATGAACCAGGGAGTTCAGCAAGAAAGAAACGAACAAGGTCTCAGATCTCCGAAAGGAAGCGGTTCTGTCAATGTAGAGCTCGAGGGCACGCCGAACGTCGAGGGTATGCCATTGCTTTTACAACGCGTTAACGGGGCAAGGACAGAAGTTCAGAAGCACAATTTCCTGCGCCCTTTGAAACCAGGTGTTCACTTTAGGCGTGAAGGAGGGATCCAAGCGTAAAATCACCCGATCTGGGTGAAAGATACACAAGTCCGGGCACACCAAAAGCGCGGCAAGTTTGGAAATTCTCCTCACCGAAGTGATGGCTACGAGGAATGTCACTTTGCAGGAGAGCATACGAAGGCTGGACTGACATAATGGTTCATAGGGCGCACTCACCAGAGAGCGGAGTACCGTGGGTAAGTCCCAAGATGGAAACTGATGGACGGTCGGTGATCACAAGTTGGTGACTCCTCGCAGGAATTGACGGATACAGGGCTAAAGGGCCAGCGACTTGGAGTCATGTATAGAGAGGACGGATGACAGTGCCGCCACCTGACGCCTGAGAGTATTTGGTGAAAGGCCCTTCTTCAGACCATCTTGTAGGAAGTTCAGAACCTGGTTCACTGCTGCCGTGGTAGGAATGATGGACTGAGCGGCGCACCATCCACAAAACATGCGGCAAGTGGCATCATATATTCGCATTGTAGAAGGGCGTCTAGCCGCCAGCATAGTGTCTATAACCTCGTGTGGTAGATTGTCCCGCCTCAAAGCGCACCGCTCAAGTGGCAGGCGGTCAGTCTGAGCCACTGAGGATCTGGATGGTGGACAGGACCCTGGGAGAGTGGCTCTCCATTCCATGGAATTGTACAGGGCTGCCCCACCGAGAGGTCGATGAGGTCCGCAAACCATGGGCGGCATGGCCAGTGAGGAGCAATGAGCACCACCTCCGCTCTCTCTGCGAGGATCTTGTGAATGAGCCGAGGAAGCAGAGGGAGATGGGAAAAGGCATACAACAAGCCTTTCGGCCACGGTGTTCGCAGAGCATCTGTCCCCTCTGCTCCCGGAGTCAGGAAGCAGGTAAAGTACCTGGGTAGCTGAGCATTGGAAGGAGTGGTGAATAGGTCCACTAGCAGCTGGCCGAAGATCAAGGAGATTTGTTGAAACAAGGCCGGGTGAAGACGCCACTCCGATTGGTCCACTGAGGCTCTGCTGAGCCAGTCCGCTTGAATATTGGCTACCCCTGAGATCTGCTCCGCTCGTAGAGAGAGTAGATGTTCCTCTCCCCAGAGACACAGGTGTCTGGCCTTTGTCATGAGGCTGCGGGATCGAGTGCCCCCTTGGCGGTTGATATGCGCCATGGTTGTGGTGTTGTCTGTTCTGATCAGAAGGTGGCGGCCGGAAATCAAGGGCAGGAACTGAAGCAGGGCTAGATGGACTGCTCTGATCTCCAGCCAGTTGATACTGTGTCAGGAGTCGAGGTGGCTCCAGAGGCCCTGGGCCATATGGTTGTCCAGATGTGCTCCCCATCCCGACTGGCTGGCGGCCGTGGTTATGACTACCCTGTCCAGCTCCCTGAAGAGGCTGCCGCAAGAAATAGCATCGGACCTCCACCAGGCAAGACTCGAGGATCGCCAGTGGTATGCCTTGCCGGCGAAGTGCTCCTGCCTGATTGCTGGAAAGGTAAAAGCAGCCATTGAAGGTCCCTGGAGTGGATGCGGGCCCAGGGAATGATAAAGAAAGTGGAAACCATTTTCCCAAGTAGCTGGGACAATGTGCATACGGGAACAACTTGATCTAACTGAACCTGACAGATCATCTGTCTTATGCTGGTCTGGCATTCTGGGGACAGAAACACCGTACCCTGGAGCGAATCAATCACTGCCCCTAGATGGAGCAATTTAGTAGAAGGGGAGAAGTGGCTCTTTGTCGAATTTATCGAAAACCCATGCCGTCGCAGGACCTGGATGGTAACCACCAAATCGGCCGTCGCTCACTAGGCCGAAGGCGCCTGGATCAGGATATCATCCATGTAGCATTGGACTCGTACTGGCACGGTCCTCAAGTGCGCCGTTAAGGCATCCAGTAGCTTAGTAAACACTCGAGGAGCGGACAAGAGCCCAAACGGCATAGCTCGGTACTGGAAATGTCTGCCCGCAAAGCAAAACCTCAAGAAGTTTCTATGGTGTTCAGCAATGGGTACATGCACATAAGCCTCGGTGAGGTCAATGGAAGCGAGGAAGTCGCCCTCCCGAACGCCTTCTAGAATGGTGATGAGGGAGTGCATCTTAAATCTCCTGTACCGTACATAACGGTTGAATCTTTTGAGATCGAGGATAGCTCTCCATCCCCCCGAGGTCTTTGGGACGACAAACAGGATGGAATAAAACCCCTGCCTGTGCTCACTTATGGGGACCGTCTCAATGGCTTGAATGTTCAGCAAGTGCTGGATAGCGGTCTCCATAAGGGCTTTCTTAGTTGGGTCCCTTGAGGCACGGCACCTCAGAAAAAACCTCGGAGGAATGGAGAGAACTTGATAGACCGAATCTGATTTTCCCGAACCCAAGCGTCCGAAGTGGACTTCTCCCATCGTTGAGCGAAGTAGGCCAGCCGGCTCCCGATGGGGAACTCGGGAAGGGGTTCATCTAGGGCGTCTGAGAGAACGACTTCCTCCTCCTCGAAAGGGCCATTTGGACCTGAAGGGCTGGCCCCTCTCAGAGATGCAAAATCTTTTTATAGATTTTTCTTGGAATTTAAAGATAATTTTTTAAAGTTGAATTTACTTTCTTTGTTTAGCGTGAGTTTGTTTTCATGACCCTGGACAGCTACGTTAAGCACACCAGCTGAGTCAGACTGTTTATACTTAGAGGCTGTGGGAAAGCTTTTTATTTAGATTTTGACTGCTAAGATTGGACTACTCCCTTTTAAGTGAAAGAGGGAAAAATAAAGACATTATTAAATGTCTTAGATGCACAGAAAGCCTTTGACAATGTTAATTGGAAATTTATGACACAACAATTGAAATTCATGAATTTTGGGGGAAATTTCTTGAATGTGATCCAAGCATTGTATAATGTACAAATTGCAAAAGTAATGGTGAATGGGGAAATGACAGAAAAAATTAAAATAGAAAAAGGGACTAGGCAAGGATGCCCGCTGTCTCCTCTACTCTTTATATTGACTTTGGAAGTATTAAATAAGAGAATTAGGGAGGATGAAGGAATTAGGGGAATGAAAATTAAAAAAGAAGAATATAAATTACTTCAAGCTTTGGAACAGCCGTGGGGCGACACTGACTCCAAATTTTAGTCTTTTGCACCTGAATGCCCCCCAATGCATTACTATTGTTTGGGCTTCTGCAGTGGCAGCGTCCATGGGTGGTTGTTGGTATGCCTGGGCCAAGTCCAATTTGGCGAATATGGTTCCCTTTCCAAGGGAATGCAACAGGTACTGCACCATTGGCACCGGATTGGTGCTCTGTTTCAACACTTTATTTAATGTCCCTTTAGAGTCAGCACAGATACAGACAGATCTGTCTGGCTTGATGGGGGTGACTATGGGAGTCTCCCACACGGCATGGTCTATCGGCTCGAGGACCCCTTGGCCGATTAATTTATGTGATTGTTCATGAATCTTGGGTCTCAGTGCAAAGGGGACTCTTCTTGGTTTTATTCTAAGGGGGGTCACACTGGGATCTAGGCTGAATGATATCAGTTTTCTGGTATATTTACCCAGACTCCCGTCAAATACGTCCTCGAATTTGCTGAGCAGTTGGACCAAGGCATTCTGGTTGATTTTGTTGATGTCCGCTATGGTGATGCCTAGTGGTTTGAACCATTCCACACCTAGGAGGATTGGCCGATGTCCGGTGACTATGGTTAAAGGAAGGACATCCTGGGCTCCTTTGAACTCCACGTGAATGTGTGTTCTTCCCAAAACCTTGATGGGGTTTCTCTAGAAGTCGTTGAGAAGGATGGGTTGTGTTTTTAATTCGTTTACTTTAATGTCCGGCTTGATTTGCTTTAGTGTCGCCCAGGACATTATTGTAAAAACTGATCCCATATCCAATTCCATTTTGCATGGGGTACCTTCGATTTGGGGGGTGATGTGGAATTTCTCTCCCTCTCCCGCATCTGAGTGCCCCACGGTGGTATGGTAGATTCCTCTATTGTCCCGGTAGTATTCTTCCCGTCTCATTTGTCAGAATTGCCTGGGCCTGGGTGCCCTTTGTCTGATATTTTCTATTGGGGGCTTGGTTTGGTAATGGCTTGGTAAGTCGTTCTCTGATGACTTGGCTTCTCTCGCCTCATTGACAATGCTCTGGAAAGTGATTGCCCTCTTTATTAGTAACTTTTTCTATAATGCGAGATCTCTCATATCCAGGATGATTCTGTCTCTCATCATTTCCTCTGGGTTGACGAACTCACACTTTGTTGCGATCTCTCTCAACTTTGTGACAAACTCATTGATGGTTTCTCCCTCTCTCTGGCGTCTGTGATAGAACTCATTTCGGCTGACCATGGGGGTTTCTGTGGGGGCGTAGTGATTTCGTAGTGCCGCTTGCAATGTTGTACAGGCGATTTCTTTTATATCTTTCGATGCGACGAGTGTTTGTGCCATCTTATATACCTTGGGTCCGCAGTAGGTCAGGAATAGCGCTCGCTTTTGGTTATCGGGTTTTGGTTATCAATCAATCAATCAATCAATCAATCAATCATTCCTTGAACAAAAATTACAAAAAACCATATTTTTCCAACAATCCACCATCACTTTTTTTGAATGATAATATTAATTGAATCTCTAGAGAACTAAAATAATTATTTTTTTAAATAGTCTAAATATGGAGGCAGACCCTGTTGAACTTAATCACATCTACCATGTTTAGTCAACGTTGAAAAAGAAGCTTCGAGGTGACATTGTAAGAGACATTGTCTGAATTGGTCTTCTTCTAATTAAGATATTCAGTATGAGGAAGTTTGGAAGAAGGGGACTAAAATATTTTTCTTCTTCCTTTTATACATGTAACATTGTCTTGCTTAAAAGATGTTTTAGTTTATGACTAATAATTAGTGCATGAGAGACAAAATGAAAAAAAAGGGCAGGGAATCTATTTATATAGATCTCTAATCATTTTAGCCTATTGCAACATAAAATATCTAACCTAAACTTTAATTGCTTTATCAAATGAATTCCTCAGTGTAAAACCTTTTATATGTCATCTGATCTGTGTCCTTTTCCAGTTCCTTGTTCAGCAAGTGAAGAAGATATGAGAGAACACAATATAAGGCTGAAGTGGAACAACGGGGATAAAATATATTCCGATGCTGGAAATGTGGTGGAATTTGAATGTTTAAGAGGCTATAAACGACATCCAAATATCAGATCATTAAGAGTTTATTGTGTGGATGGAAAATTTGACTATCCATATTGCATTCCTGTATGTATATTTTCAGAAAAATACTTTAATTCACCAATATTAATATTTATTCCCCTTGTCTATATCTATATACCTATATCTATGCATTGAAAAGAATCACTTGAAATATTTAAAAGACCTAGGTCTGGCAGCTAAAGTTGTGGATGTAATGGATTCTAAGGTAACTTGGTCTTCTGCATTTCTTCTAAATCAGAACACTTCTTAACAGACTTGATTTGAACATTGAACATTAATAGACAGATTTGAATAGTTGATGCTATCTAACAAAATGAAATTCAATGGTGAAAAATGTAAGGTTCTACATTTAGGCAAGAAAAACAAAATGCACAGGCATACTGTAGTGGTACCTTGCTTGATAGTAGTAACTGTGACAGGGATCTTGGAGTCCTAGTGGATAATCATTTAAATATGAGCCAGCAATGTGTCAACACAGTTCTAGGCTGCATAAATAGAGGGATAGAATCAAGATAACATGAAGTGTTAAGACTACTTTATAATGCCTTAATAAGGCCAAACTTAGAATACTGCATCCAGTTTTGGTTCCCATGATGTAAAAAAGACTTGAGACTCTAGAAAGAGTGCAAAGAACAGCAACAAAGATGATTTGGGGACTGGAGGCTAAAACATATAAAGAAGGTATGCTGGAATTAGGTATGCCTAGTTTAATGAAAAGAAGGATTAGGGGAGACATGATAGCAGTGTTCCAATATCTCAGGGACTGCCAAGTAGAAGAGGGAGTCAAGCTATTCTCCAAAGCACCTGAGGGCAGGACAAGATGGATGGAAACTAAGCAAGGAGAGAAGTAACTTAAAACTAAAGAGAAATTTCCTTACAGTTAGAACAATTAATCGGTGGAACAATTTGCCTCCAGAAGTTGTGAATGCTCCAATACTGGAAGTTTTTAAGATGAGATTGGACAACCATCTCTTCTTCCTGAGCAAGGGGTTGGACTAGAAAACCTCCAAAGTCCCTTCCAACTCTGTTATTTTGTTAAGATTCCAGTGATCCAAATAAAATTCCTTCCAGTTAGAGCAATGGGAGAGAAGCATTATGGGGACAGGGGTAATACTTAAAAATAATGAAGAATGGGGCCGGAATGTTGAATCTGCCAGCATTTCATCTCTTCTGGTCTGTTGATCAATCCTGACAGATTCCAAGATGAAGACCAGAAGATTTCTCTGTGCTGGAGCTGAAATGAGTAGAAACTCTACTTTAAACCCAGTGGGCTAATTTCACTGATATAATTGGCCTCTATCAACAGATTTAGTTGCCTCAAAATGAATGGTTCCAAGCGAACATCCATACATTTTACTTTATTTATTTCATTTGCATTGATATTGAAATATTCTCCTGCCCTTTGAACTTCCATA
>JANHFT010000210.1:168941-179472 GCA_032467955.1 Pseudoxenodon macrops | reverse complement strand
TTTGGGTGGGGGCGTGGCCAGGGGAGGGAGGTGAGTTCCACCACCTTTTCTCTGAGAAAAAAAGCCCTGATTAGAACCCTCTGGCAGTGGGAGTGATTACCCAAAGAGAAGTTTGGCTCTTTTTCATCAGATGTATTGAAGCAAAGGCTAGAATAGTTCTTTGCCTTAATATAAATTAGGCTGGATTTGGGGACTTCCCAATTCGAAATCTCAAACTAGATTATTCATTTCCAATTTTGTGGTGCTGTTTTAAGGTATAAAATGTTAAGCTCTCCTTTAAGGTGAGCTTGGCTCAGGGGTGGGTTCCTCTTAAACTTCCCTACCGGTTCGGGTCACATCGGAAGTGCACATTTTGCATGCCCCTGATGCGATCTTCAATGAAATTGAGTTTAACACCCCTGGTTTAGCTAATATATCAGATTCACTCTTTTTATTTACAGTAAAAATATCTGTTCCTCTATCTGCATATCTGCACCGTAATGTCATGGTATAGAAACACCAAATGAAATAAGCCAAGTAGGGAAACGCATTGATGAACATAGATTTTACATAAACACACAAAGGCATTTATCCACCATACTACTTTCCAGTTTATCAAGAGAGTGACTAGCACAAGGTTAACTAGCTGGTTTTCTGCCTAAGCTGGGACTACAATTTCTAGCTACACCAAACTGACTTTGAGTGGCATATGACTCCCCAAATCCATAATTTGAGTTAAAAAGCAAAATATTGATTAGCCTTATTCATTGAAATTCAAGTCTTATATATAAAAGTTAAGCATAACTCTTTTTTCCTCTATCCTACTAATACAGCCTGAAATTCAACGCATTATTTGTTAACATAAAAGAGAATTCTGAAGCAACCTGCTATCTTATTCCATTTTAATGCACAGTATTGATGTCACTGATTGATTAAGATTATTTCTAGCACCCAGCGTGACTCAGAGCATCTTTAATTTAACAATCTCCATAGACCATAACATTTCTACCCACACATCAGGTTTTTAACTGTTTAAACTGTATCAGCATATAGCTAGATATATTTCTTGAAACACACAGCTGTACGGAATGTAGAAGTGAGAGAAGATGCCAGGAAACGGGTGCGTTAGTGACTACCCTATTCATTTTTTCTGACATGATATAGCACTTTACATTATTATTAATCATTCTTAGCTATTTAAATGTCCTATGCATCATACCCATAAATGTAAGTGTTGTTCACAACCAGGTTTCAATAGAAGAGAATATTTGTAGTTCAGGATTGAATTATGAAGTCTTTGGTGCTCTCTGAACTTGGTTGATTTCTTGCAAACATTTCATTACACAATTAGGTAACTTCCTCCGTGCACATCTGCAAGAAAACAACTAAACCCAGAGACCATTAAGGATTCCACACAACCAGGTTTGTTATTCTGCTTCAAAAGCTTAGCTAACGATACTGGAACTCAAAAAATCCATTCCTGAATACACTTTATAGTCACCTATCATAAATAATGTCTTTCTCCAACATACTTGACTTTTTAAAAGGCAGCCAACCTGTGAATCTAATACAGGTACTCCTCAACTTACAACTACAACTGACTGCAAAAATTAACGTTGCTAAGCAAGCCAGTTGTTAAGTGACATTTGCCTCATTTTACAACTTTTCTTGCCACAGCTGTTAAGTGAATCATTGTAGTTCTTAAATTAGTAACACACTTGTTAAATCTGGCTTCCCATTGACTTTGCTTGTCAGAAGGTCACCAAAGGTGATCACATGATCGCAGGACATTGCAAGCGTCCTAAATACATGGCAGTTGTCAAGCATCTGAGTTTTGATCCTGTGACCATGGGGATTCTGCAACAGTCATAAGTGTGAAAAATGTCATAAATAATTTTTTCAGTGCCTTTGTAACTTCAAACAGTCACTAAATGAACTGTTGTAAGTTGAGGACTACCTATAATATTAAGTTATCAGAGTAATCTTGGATTTAAGATTCCAGAATGATTCCTCTGCAATGAAATATGCTCCTTGGTAGATGTTTAGAATCAGTTCTTACAGGATTATTTCAAGACTGCAACTACAATTACTATGAAAAGGAAAATATATTTCAGTTCCATATATTAAATGAGTCACACTTTTTTCTACTGAATAGCCTAGAGTTTAAAAGTGCCATTCATTCCACATAATTTTTAAAAAATGGAACTTAATTTGCAAGGTGATCAGAACATTGTCTCTTTAAAATACACTTCTCGATTGATCAATAAAATTGGAAAAAGAGTTTGTGAGATGGGAAAGGAATATTTTGATCCATCAGGTGAAAGAATTAAATAATCTCTCCCCCCCACCCCCCCAGTTCTCTGCAAGAATGCACGTTCATAGCTGCTTTCAGCTTTAAAAATGAAATTCTCTTCGGAAGAAGAGAATATACTGTATATTGCAGCATTTATGTGTTGTTAACCTTTCATTTGATTATTAAAATGCTTTCTTACAATTCTGATCATATTTTCAGAATCTGATCTTAAACACCGGATATACTTTTCTGTAAGAGTGCCAAGCACAGTCTTAAAAAGGGTATTTGTCAAATATGTTGTCACATTTCCAGCTATGCAGAAGTAACCCCCACCCACCCCTCCAATGGGTTTAACAGTTGTTTCCCACCCATCTCCCAAAAATATAGATTTGCAAAGAATCTCAGATTCTTTTTTCTCTCATCTGATCTTCGGAAATCTCACTCCAAATTCCACTTTATTTAACTACTTCCAAAATGCATGACCTACTCTCTATATAGCAAACTACTTAAAACAAGAGGTGGTAATCATAATCCTTTTACATTTTTGTAAAGATTTTCAAAGATTTATAATACAGTAGTATCTGTAACGGTTGATACATCATGAGATAGATGTTTGATGTATTTGAATATCAGTTTTAATTAAAGCTGAAAAATCGCAATGGGCAAAATATTTATAGGTAGTTTTTGCTTATCAACTCTGTTGTTTAGTGACCATTCAAAATTACAATGATGCAAAAAAATAGAAAAAAATAGCTTTATGACCAACCCTTGTATTTATGACTATCACCAGTGTCCCATGGTGACGTGATTGCCATTTGTGTGCTTTGCAACTTACTTGCAGCAAACAGACTTAAGTAGAGAAGGTAGAAGTAAAATCATAAGTTGCAGTCATGTGATCTTTCACTTAACAACTGCAGTGACTTGCTTAATGACCAAATGGGAGTCAGGTCATAAGCCTCTTGCAGTCATGTGATTTCTGCTGGGTTTGGTGAGGGAGTTGCTGGTCCCAGTTGTAATCACTAGGTTAGGACTGTCGGTATATGCATTCAGGCACTATGCATAGAATCCCAAACTGTGAATTCTAATTCTGAAAATACTGATCTCTCTTCTTTCACTCTGTGGAATCTATTCTGTAGGTAGACTAGCCTCCTTGTGATGCATCCCAGGCAACGTGACTTTGTCACAACTAAATAATTTACACGTTCTGGTTGCTGGACCTCACAAGGATCTCCCAGCAAGAAAAAGCAGCATGATAAAAAGCCACACGAAATGAATAACCTATTTTGGTTTAGTCAAGTATTTTAAGCTTAATTCAGGAAGTTTCAGTGTCATTCTCCTAACCTGATCAAGACTACCGTAATCAATCAGCTACCTTGATGGTTATAATAGACTACCATTATACTGTAATCAATACTCAGTGGGTTTGAGGTCTCTTGCTTTGCATTCAAAGCCTCAGTTCAAAGCTGAAGGAAAAACAGTATTGGATAATGGAAAATGACCATTAGAAATTCTCCCCCACTAATCAGGTCACAAATGTCAGTGTCCAAGAAGAATCATGCATGTGGTGGCTGCTTTAAGACAGGTAGTTGCATCCAGCGGTGGGATCCTGCCGGTTTAAATACCGGTTCGGTGATCGTGTGCTTTGCTGCGCGCATGTGTGCAGTTTTAAGAAAACTTACCTTCCGCATTACGGCTGGGAAGTAACACAGTTGAGGCGCAGCAGTCCGCTCAGCCACGTGAATCAGCTGAGAAGATATAGATCAGTAAAGCGCAGGGGCGGGTAGGCCGGCCGGCCCACCTGATTGTTCGCTCCCAGCTGATCGTCGGAACTACTTGTTTGCCCAAACCAATCCGAACCGTAGAATCCCACCCCTGTTTTCCTCCTACATGCACCACTCCAAAGCAGATGCGCTTTCTTTCACATCCATGTGTCATGGATTCTGAGCCCCTGGCCCCATTAAAGAGAGCAATCCCCTCTTTTTACTTACTCATGCCTCTCAGGGTGAGCTCAGGCCCTTCAGGAGGGCTGGGCTGCTGCACGTCACATGTCTCTTGCTTCTGAGGAAGGCTGCTCTTCTCCTTCTCACCCTGCCACCTGGTAGGCAGAAAAAGCACAACCAATCAATTTCTCTTCGTATCCATAACGTATCAGGGTTGTGCAAATATTTAATTTGTAAACAGTCTGAAGGCAATTCACTGAGTCATCAATTCAAATTTTCAAACTGATGTAATGGTTTATTTCAAATCAAAATAGACACCTCTTAATCAATTCAATTCAGACCAATTCAGGCCCTTTTTATATATGCGCACATGGGTTCAAATCAAATCATTACGATTCTGATTATTTGATTTGGATATCCGAATTGAATTAGACTAATTTTCCAAATCAAATTGTTAATTTCAGTCAGATCAACTTGCCAACCTAAATCAACAATTCAAACGGGAGTGGACTCAATTTGCATAGGCCTATTATATATCTCCAACTATCTTACCATAATGCACAGAAGGGTTACAATTATTAAACCATAATTCTGTCTCTTGCCTGACACCTTAATAAAGCAAAGGCCAGGTTCTTCTAGGAGGAACCAATTTCTTTGACCTAAGGTGCAAAGTCACATGACCTAAACTCACATATCACATGTAATGAGTACAATAAATATTTTAGTTGAATGAACTGGCATATGACAGCTGTTGGCATATGTCAGAGCAATTCTGAAATTGTTATGATACGTATATATCTCCATGAGCATATAATCCAATATGCCATCAGGATACCACAGCAAGCTATCTACAGTGGTCAGGAAATAATGCTATCTGAGAACCTGGGGAAGCAATAAAACAATTTTGCTACAAGCACTTGTCTATGTAGATCTATTCAAATCAAATTCTTAACAAGTCTCACTGTGTTAATGAATTTGGCCCTAAGTGATAGCTTGTTTTTAGTGCTAGAGTCTAAAAATGGAATTGTTCTTCTCCCACCTTGGCTCATAATTTTTTTTGTAGCATGCAAATGCTAAACTTTCTCAAGAAAACTAGGGCTAAAAGGATGATATATTTCCTATAATACATCTTATTTAATATTTGAATAATGGAAAACAGAGCTAGATTTTTTTTCCTATTCACCTTTACTTTATTCAAACAATTAAGGCAGGATAAAAAAAATCTAATAAATTCATAAGAAGATATAGCCTAAGAAAGGCATATCTAGGCATACATACTCAGTGTCACTTACCGATAATGAAAAGGGGCCACAGTGGCCATAATGGGATGGTTGTGCTGTGGCACAGAAGAAAAACTGATGGGTGCTGTGTGTAACACAGGTCCCTTATTAAGGTTGCTTGTATCCAGTGAGATTGTCTGAGGGTTATCTTCTTGCTTGGATGTTCCATTTTCCTTCCAGTTGACTTCTGAGGCTGATTGACCTTTTGCTGGACAGCTCTGAGGCCTCTTTGTGGTAGATCCCTCTGAAGTCTTTGACATTAATGTCTCGTTACACAGGTTGAGATAGGAAGGGCTCTTCCCTGGCAGATGACTGGTTTTTGCCGGTTCAGCAATTGTGCTGGGTTTTCCAAGGACCTTCACAGCGACGAGGCTGCTATTACTTTCACCTTGTTTAGAGGTGTTCTTTACTTTCTCAGTTGTCTGAATAACAGCTTTCTTCACTATCTTGGTAGGTCTGGAATTGGCCTTTGGGATTTGGCCCCAGGGACTACTGTGGCCAGATACCAAACCTGAACTAAGGCTAGAGTCCATTTCCTCTGTCTCATCATGGCTCCCAGATATATCTGTTTTCTCTGGTCTAGGACTTGCAGCAGCTGCAGCCTTAACCACGAGCTTCTGTTTCGACCCTTTAGGAGCTCCACAGGTTGAGCTTCCCTGCGCCTTCCCTATCCTGGGAGATGATATCCTTGGGGAGGAATATGCTCCCACACAGTTCTGTTTAGGGGGCAGTTTAGGAGATGCTGCCAGGGTATGTATTTTGCTATGAGATGCAGCTCTGGGGATAGGTATAGAGGAGGCATAATGGCTGCGTCCAGCTGCATTCACATTGGCTGTTCCATTCATCATCAGCAAAACTTGGACGGAGGAAGATCAATCTGAGAAAACACAAATCAAAGCATATTAAGTCTGGAGCTTCAAAGCCAAACCTGTTCAGCACAAGGATGTGTACATCTGCAAGTGAAAATCTTTCAAACCTTTTTAAATTTACTTTTACTTTTTCATATTACTTACCAATAAGACAGGGGATTGCTAGCTGTGTAACACTGAAATTACTGTTTTCTGTCTACATAATACTGAAATGAAGCTCACAATAAAAATAGTCTTTGGGGAACATTAAATTTAGCTCTTGGTACTTTTGTTTATTATTTAAACAATATTAAGCGGAAAGTATGATTTTAAAAAAATGATAAAAAGAGCTTAAACATAGCTTTTTTTTAAATTAAGCTTTTCAGTAAAAAGATGTATTGCTAATAAATATTTCAATTTGAATTATTTCAATCAACAAAGGTCATTTAAATCAAATTAAATATGGCTTATTGATTTCTCTCAAACTGTGAGTTCCACTACTCTTCAATTTTATAAACATATCAACCCTTTTCCTGACATTTATACAATTAATCAAATTAATATAATAGATTTACTATTTGGTTTACTGAAAAACAAATCAAACTTAGTTACTATGTAATTTAGCATGATAGATAGAAGGAAGATATAAGAAATTAATACTTCTCTATGCAACTATTGGTAAACTGCTCCAGTGGCTTATAAACTAAACTGCACTATGTAAATAAGTTTTATTCCATTTGGGTAACAGCATGCTAAATCTGGTTTCCTTATGATCATACTAAATTAACATGAGGGAATCAATATTTGAAAATAGACTATTACTATATGTAGATAATTTACAATTAGATTCATAGTCTAACACATGTTGCAACTTAATAATTCAAGTCCTAACCAAGGACCTATGAATTATTTATTATCTGTTCACAACAATGTGAGATCACAACTGCAAAGTCTTTAGCTGGTGTTGGCCTTCATTCACATCAAGTTCTTCCCAAGAACCTAGAATGTTATCATATATTGGTATAATACAGTATATGTGCAAATCCAAGCAGTGCGGCCTGTGCAATAGCAGATAGAAAATTTGTCAATGTGCAGATTTTATAGATGTTGTACAGGATTTTTTTTTTCATGGCACCCACTATGCTGATAAGGTGAATTTATGCCCTCATCTCTCAGTTTCAGTTTTCAGATCTTGATACTTGTGACCTTCTCCTATTCTCCTATCTCCTTCTGTTGCATTTATCCACTTTTTCTTCTTTTCAATCTGTTACAGAATTGAAATAGCTTCAGTAATTGTTATAATCAATATGCAGAACTGATTCATATGTTGTAGTCATGCACTGACAGATCTTATCCAGGCAGAAGGTATTGTAGATAAGTGCCTATATTTTAAAAATTAAGAGTTGGCAAAGGAAATTGACATTGCATACTTTTATGATAGCACACAAAAGATTCCGCTACAAAGTTTGAAGGATACCTATTCTCCATTAATGTAATGTAATGGCCTGAATTTTGTTTTTATCTCTTTCTATATTCAAAAATATTTTAACCAGCAATTTACCAGTGGAAGTCCTGACTGGAGAACCATTTATAAATTTGGACAACACACAATAGCTTATGTTTAATTTCCCATTTTTCTTTTTGTTCTGTAAACTGATTCCATTGTTTAAAATTTTTATTACATATTACTACACGTTTTATTAATATATCATAGTTGTAATATTTTACTACTTATTTTTCCTTCCATTGCATAAAAGAAAGAACTGGAGTGGCTCTTTTGCTGCTGCTCGGAGTGAATGAGTGGCCAGCAGAGATTAACAGCTTCAAATCTGCACATAGCTTGATTTGTTTCCCAGCCGTTTTTGAATTAGCAAAGGATCATAAAAGTATAATCATTCCTTAAAAGAAAAATAACTGCAAATGTACTGCTGTTAAACTTGCAACAGGGAAAGAAAATAAGTTGTCCCCAAACAACAGAAGTGTGAAAGAAATAATTTAGTCTTAAGATACAAAAGAATGTGGCAACATATCTCAGAATGTGAGACTTTTACATTCTACATACAGGAAGGAACTACTTTCAAACTAAAGGAAGGAAGTAAGATTATTTATAACATGTTTTGGGAACACTTATGGGAGGGAGGGAAATAAACTGTGTTTCTGAGTGACATCACTAATAAGGAGATGTTATGAATGTTATGAAAAATAAATATATTACAACTATTTGTTTTATATACCACTTTTGCTCTATGAGCTTAAAGCAAAATACACAATGATTCCTTTTCCCATTTTTTCTTTGATAAAAACCATATGAGGATGGTTGGGCTGAGAGAGAGAGAGAGAGAGAAGAGAGGGAGGGAGGGAAGGAAGAAGAGATTTGGGTGTCAGAAATGAAACCTCGATTAGGTTTAATCATATTCAGCATGATAAATTGGGTTCATACCTTCTAATAAGCTATAGTTTTAAAATGAAGTGTTATTGAACAAGTGGGTTTATACGTACATTAAGTCCAGATTAAACAAACTTCATGTTGAATTGTAAGAAAATAACTAATGTGGAACTGAGTCTCCATGTGGTGATTTGGTATTGTATTGTCTCAGCTGGATACAGAAGCATAAAGATTTATATCAAGAAACAAGCAACATTGAATAACAAACCAGCCTTGTTTATTATATGGTATTATCTAAAATGTTTAGGAAGAAAGGATTTTTCTCCAAATGTCTCCAAATGTCTGAAAACTAGGGCAGTCTAATTAGGAGGGATGAATTCCTCTCTTAATTCTTTTAAAGCAAGGAAATAAATCAGGCTAAAGGCAGGGAGATTCAGAAGTAAAAGTAGTCCTCGACCTATGACTGCAATTGAGACCAGAATTTGTTAAGTGAGTCAAAGCCCAACTTTACAATCTTTCTTGCCATGATTATTAAGCAAACCGCTGCAATTGTGGGAGCTTCATCACTGAAGGCTTTCAAGAAGAGAATGGACAGCCCCTTGTCAGAACCAGGGAGTTGGACTAGAGGACCTACAAGGTCCCTTCCAATTCTGCTATTCTGTATTCTGACCACTGATCATTTCCAGAAGAACCATATTAAAACAAGATCCTTTCCAGGATCCAAAAGCGATTTATACAGAGAGGGGCCATGAATTAACCACCATGTTAATTTGTACAGTATGCATTGTTGCCAATTCCTCTGAAAACATCAATTTCTTCTTTAGATTATGCTTGCAGTTGTAAGAATTAAAAAAAGAGGGTGTCGAGCCATACCTCAGGGTCGGAGGGACAGCTGAGGCATGGGCCAAAGATGGCGCCGGAGCCAGCGACCCGACCACACCAGGTGCATCTCCAATGTCATAGGGCCGCGACAAGCTGAAATCTACCCACGCCGGCTGCTGCGGGTTTTCTTGATGCCAGATAGCTGAAAGCGCTGCCAGTATGCTCTGCAGGGACGGATGGGCAGCGGCCAGATGATGCAGGTAGAGCCATTCCAGCGTGGAAGTGCTCTGAATGGATTCTAGATTGCCTTTGTCCAGCTGTCAGCTGGGCCTGCCAGATGCTGGCCTGCGGTAATGGGTGGTTGGGGCGGGCGGGATATACAGTATAAAGCAGTGCTGGTAGGCAGTTGCTCCCAGCTGTGGCTTCACATAGCTTCAATGCTGTCTCATAGTGTTCTGGTGGAAGCCTTGTTCGAGAATAAACTCCTGATTGGTCCCGTCAGTCTAGCTTGGTTTGTTCTTACAGTGTTTAGCCCAGGACAGGCTGAGAGAGGGTTTGGAGTTATTATGTTGAATTTACACATCCAATGTGAAGAAACAAAAAGCAAATCTAATGCTTTTTACTGATTGCTCCTCTATGTTTAGTGCATGGATCCTCAAACTATGGCCCGTGGGCTGCATATGGACCACTGAAGCCATTAATCCGGCTCGTACAGGATCATGAAGCTGCCCCCACCTACTCTAGCTTCCCCATTCCTAAGATGTCTGTAAGAGGCATACATAAGTGCACTAACGTTCACTTGTCCTAATGTCCCCATTTATTCGTAACCATGTTTATATGCTCCAATTTTAGTTTGCTATTGCTTATTTAGTTTTATTTTAAACATTTGGAAGGATTTAAAAATATTCTGTAACTCAAAACTGTTTTTGAGAGACAGTGGGTTCTTTCTTTTTGTTGTCTTCAATCTACATATAACACTTTCT
>JANHFT010000210.1:150734-168841 GCA_032467955.1 Pseudoxenodon macrops | reverse complement strand
GAGAGAGAGAGAGAGAGAGAGAGAGAGAGAGAGAGAGAGAGAGAGAGAGTGCCCCAAATCACTCAGAGCCTCCCAAGGTGAAATTGAATCTCCAGCTCCTTGACCTTACAGAATCAAGATTCTGTTCAATGTTCTATTGGACATATGCTTATATTTTATAATATAATGTAATATAATTATAATATAGTGTTGGAGCAGCACATGGACAAAACGTCTAGGACTCTTAGTAGACTACCACTTGAATATGAACAACAATATAGAGCTGCAGCAAAGAAGACTATGCCACCTTGATCTTCATTAACAGAATAATGGAATTTAGAGGATATGATTTGAAAGGAAACTAGATGCTTTAGAGCCTTGATGGTGAACCTATGGCACACGTGCCCAAAATGGCATGCAAAGTCATGTCACCTGGCACGCATGGCCTTGCCTATTTGTTTTCCGGGTTTCTGGCATGCATGCATCTGTGACAATCAGCTTTCCTTCGTAGGTGCAGCAGTACCAAAAACCGGTATGCGCATACACGCCGGCCAGCTGATTGTCGGGTGCGCCTGCGTGCCAGAACCCAGAAGTTCAGTTTTTCCATAGCAAGATCCCTTCGTGCACACGGCAGTACCGAAAATTGGCATGCGCATGCACACTGGCCAATGGATTGTTGGCCATACATGCATGCTTGAACCTGGAAGTTCGGCTTTTCTGGAGCACGACACTGATGATAGTGTGCACATGCGTGACGTTTCCGCACAACCTTTTTGGCACTCGGTGCCGAAAAGGTTCGCCATCACTGCTTTAGAGCATGAAGCACTGTATTCCAATGACAGTATGTATATCAGTATGTATACGTTATTTATTATTTTATAATTAACATTCCTATGGCATTTTATTCCAACCAATTTACACCTGGAGCATTGTGCCCAGTTTTGAAAATCATATTTTTACAAGGGACAAAGAACAGGTTCAAAAAAGAGCTACTAGCGTGATATGTTATCAGTAAACCTAAGTCCAATATGGAACAATTAAAATAATTGTTATACTTAATTTTCAAAAGACAAATGTGAAAAAAGATATAACAGTACAGGCAGAGTAATCTCATTCTCCATTAAAACTGTAATCAGAGCAAGGAGCAAGAGGTCAACATTAAAAGATAATTCAGGGTGAATATTAGATAGAATTTCAGAGAGCAAGCAGGCGAGTAGCAGAATAATCTGCCTATGACAACGGTAGAATCCACTAACTAGAATTGTTCAAATGGATTAGATTTTATGTTAAGAACAGCAAACATAAAATTCTCCTGAAATCCAACCCCATATTCAGTAAATAATTATCAGTAGAGGCATCATATTTTCAGTGCAGCCCGATATCTTGCTTTACTTGAATCAGAGAACTTAAGCTGCCACTAGACACTAGTTTTTGCTGTGTTGTGTTGTGTCAACATGGCTGCCCTCTGGAATATCTGTCCTGCCACTCATTCTAATAAAGCTTTCCATATTTCAACCCAGAATGAATGTAAAATAGAGGAAATGACTAGGGGAACAATAGACTCACCTCACCCTTAACCTACAGCTATCACTGCTCATAGGTTACAATTCTGTACGTGCAGGAATTGAAAATTCAAGTTGTATTTCTCACCAGATGTTTGCTGATTAAAACATCCTTCTTTCATACACAAGATCCTGTATTGCCTGCCAAATTGTTACTCCAGAGCTGGAAGGCAGGCTCACCAAAACTATGCTTATTTATGTCATTAAGCATTGAAACATTTCTGGTAATTAAACCTTCCTCACCCTATTAAACGTCTCAGAGTGTAAGGAATTTATCAATGGCTCCCTAACAACCAAACTATACTGAGAGAAGAAAAGAAAAAGAAAAGAAGCATTTTTTACATTGATCTTAATTTCCCCTTATCACTATTTCAGACTATTCCTCCAGCTGCTATCTTGGCTCTCAGCTGGCTCCATCTGGAAGGGCAGGAAAGAGAGTTAATTCTTCAGAGGAAGTTTGCTCTGGATTTTATTTAAATGTTTTTTCCCATGATACTTCAAGGACACTATTCTCAGTAGCTCATTTCCGTGGGAAGCGGCCACCACCTTGGAAGTACAATTCTGGAGAAGATACATATTACAGAAATTCGATTTTCCAAATGTCAACTGGCCACACTATGTCCCAGTCACTCATTTCTGCAACTATTCCCAGTGGCATAATCACCTGAAATACAAAGCTGAAGACTTTAATAGTCTACATTAAGACACATGATTTATGACTGACCTTATTCCCAACTACAGATCCAATTCATATGAATCATATGTATTCAATGAAATATCTCAGAAATCTTGGAGATAGAAGTACGTTTTATGTCACTGCAACTACCTAACTAACAAAGAGGATTTATACCTTTCAGAACTAAATTTCAGAATTTTCTCTACATTCATTGGTCTTGAATGTATAGAACAATATATTATTATATTATAGAGATTATATTGTATTATTATACTATATTATATTGTATATCATATCATATTATATTATATTATAATTTTGCATTACATTATAGAGAATATTTTATATCACAGAGAACAACATATTTCCCTCATAGTTAGCCTAAGATATTTTGCAAAGATAGACACAAAGAACAAGTTGTATCTTCCCTAATATTAAAGAAAAATAGATGGACAGTTAAAAACGTATTTTAATACCGATAGCAGGACAGTATTGTCCTCTGCACCCAAAGATTGATTTTGGAAATGTAAGCCAAGCCAACTAAACACATTTCTGTCTTCCAACAGAGAGAAATGGTTGAAGGTGTCTTTCCTATTCCCTCTGTTCAGAATGGTAGGTAGGGACAGTAGGCACTCAGGAAGAACATAGAAAAAAAGAAGATTGTACCAAGTTTCTACCCTCAGTAGAAAAAAGATTGTACCTAGTTCATAGGATAAATGCAGCACAAGGAAGAAGCCGGCACAGGAAAGATATAATCACCGCAGAAAGGTAATTCTAGTTAAAGTGGATGAATGAATCTCTGCCTAATCTAGATGTAAAGTAGTCATTTTGATAGGCCTTAAAATTGTTATGTCTAGATGGTTCAGGGTAATGTATTTATTATTTCAATTTATATGGTGACCCACCTCAAATCCATGACTCAGGCTAGCACTGAAAAATTTACCTAGTTGGGTAATGAAATGTCTGTAGAAAAACAACCAAATTCAGAGAACACAATCTTGAACTACATATATTCTCTAATATTCTCTAACAACAAATTTAACATAAACATTGAACCAGCTTTGCCATACATCCAAATGCCCAAGCAAGCCCGATAACAGAGCCACATCTTTTAAGTCCTTGTGTAATGCCAGAAGGGCCCCATCACTCATCTAATCGTGATGGATCGTGTTTCAAAGGATTGATGCCATTTTCAGACTCATGGAAAAGTTTCTCCAGCAGGTTTTGTTTGATTGGTGCTTATTCAGTCAGCATCAAGATTCCCATAGAAATAACATTAATATTTTACTTAATACTCTATGAAACATTGATTATAGTAGTAAAATAACAGACTTCAACTGATTTATTGGTTTGGTCTAATCTAGCTGTGTAATGAACACCATTTTATGCTCCAAACTTTATACTAAGTTCTTCCTCAATAGCATATTGGGTATCATCTCATGTGATGAGTCTATTATCTGGCACTATATATTCAAAAAATTCATGTGGGTTTTCTTGATATATTTTTTTTTGTTCATGTGGGTTTTCTTGATATAATTCAGGAATTTTTAATGTTAACTTTCTCCCACATAGTATGGAATGATGCCTTTTCTGTGGCCACAAAAGTAATCATCCACCTCCAGCATCTTCCTGTATCACTGATGTCCAAAAGAAGATCCTGTGTGTTTTAACTGGGCAGTTGGGATGACCTTCAAACATTGGGTGTACTGGCTGGAAACATATACTCTTGGCAGGCACTGCCAGTACATTCCTTGCTCATGCCACTCGGAAAGACTCCATCCACAATAAGGCAGCATGATAGGACTTGAGAGGGATATAATGCACATAGAAGAATCTGTTCTAAGAGTCTAAGAATACCCTCATTTTTCCCTTTCTCCAAAAGAAATGCAAAATGGCCCCACTTACCACTCTTTCCTTGAAATGGATCTCCTCTGCACCCTAATTTTTGACGTATTTTCCTTCTGTTTAATATTCATTTTTCTCTTTATCTCCATCTGTATACAAGCTTTGTCTGACAATGGAGCAATTGGGCCCTTAGAACATTTTTGAGAAAAATCTATAAATGAGCAGGACCTGACAAAGAAATGTTGCCTTGTTCCAAAACATGGCTAAATATATGACTCTGTACTTCCTTTACATCATTACTGTAGATCTGAGTGACATTTTACAAAGAGATAAGCTTCAATCTGAAATAAAGTGAAAATAGAAGTTTTACATTTCTAAATTTCAGTCAAGAAGCATCCACACACTTCCAAATATTCTTATATTAGCTCCCAGTCAAAAGAAATGGCAAAAATCTTCTTATATTGGATGATATATATCCCTTATAAACATGCCTTTATAGGCATACATTCTCTTGAATGTCCCAAGTGAGTAACAAAGTTAATTTTAAAGAAACAAAAACAAAGCTTTTACATAGTTTTTAGTATTATGCTTTGTTCATTAAAAAAAAAAAACCTAATGAATCTATACCATGCTACAATCCACACATGTCTTGGTCTTCTTGTACAAATAGAACATATCAATTGTTATTATGATGGTTGGCTGTGAAGGGGTTTCAAGCTCTACAGCCTTGATGCTTATTTTTTACCCCACTCCCTACCCAGATGTCTTAATCTTGAATGAACAGTCTCACAACACGAAGGGAAAGCAAATCTCTAGAGCAACGTTGATGCTAATAACAAATGACATTGGGTAACATTCTGTCCAAAGCAACAGCAAGCCTAAGCTTGTTAAGTACCTTCCCCCATCGATCTACTGAAAAAGAGCCAGCAAGAGACATGAATAAATACTTTTTATAGTGCAACTATTTATATAAAGTGTTGTGAAAAGAGGTGATGACTAATTTATTTGCTCATTACATTAACCCTATTGCCTCCCCTTCTGTGTATCACTGAATGCTCTTTGCTGGAGTTTACAAACATTGAAAGTAATCTTGTCTATCAAAGTGACATTATTTTAAATAAGTCTATAACAAACAGGGGTTCTGTGCAGAATAGACAAATGTGCTTTTTTTTAAAAAAAAATCCAGACTTTTTGATCTCTTTGGAGCACAACTAGTTAAGAGTTACTATGATTTGTCCACAGGCAAAATGTGTGAAATGAGATCCAAATTGAGAATGCGTAGGATTCAAATGTGCAGATATTTTGAATATTTTAAAGGTGACACACAGCTGTTAAAATACTGAAAGAAAAGGCAGCAAACAAACAAGGAACTGTGGATACATATGCTGCCTGCAGTCAACATCGCATCATTTCCAAAGAATCACAAATAACAGTAATCAACACTCTATTTTCTTCTCATCTGGCAAAAGAAACAGAGGGAAGTGGGCAGGCATAGGCTAAATTCTAATAAAAATGCAGTTGTCAGAAAGTTCAAAAAAAATGGCTGAGCTTTTCATTTTCAAGAGCCCCAAGTTTTCACTCACCTATTTTGGTAGTGCTGAAAGAACAGCTCCTGTGGGGTATTTTTAAGACTTCATTCCAACCGTTTAAAGGGTGTTTTTTTTTTAAACCAAGCAATTTGCTGTATGAAATACCTGTTGATATTTCCCAACCTTATATTTCATAGATTTGAACCTTTTTTTATTCCCTGTAATGATTGAGGGAGTAATTTTGTTATTTAGAATCTGTTTAGATAACCAAAGGAAAAAAGGAACTAAAATTATTGACAAAACTGAAATATAATTTTAAAAGCTTTCGTTTATCATAATAATTTCAATAATGAATCTGAGCAGCAAAAGATAATGGACTAGGACTGACTCATGAGCCACTGAATCCTAATAAACTTCATAAAAAAACCTAGACATATGGCATATGAGTAGCTTTTAGGTGTATGACAGCTGCAGCATTTGCTGTCCTCCCAGGTTTTGTCATTACAGTGTCCACAATCACAGGTTCATAAAAATTGATTTATGTATATTAAAATGAATAGGCATATTATAATACCAACAGCAATAGCACTGAGACTTATATACCATTTTACAGCCCTCTCTAAGTGGTTTACAAAGTCATCATATTGTCCCCAACAATTTAGGGTCCTCATTTTACTGACTGGAAGGATGAAAGGTTGAGTCAACCTTGAACCTGGTGAGATTTGATCTGCCAAATTGCAGTCAGCCAACAGTCAGCAGAAGTATATTATATTATGAGGGTAAAGAAATCCTGCGTTGGAAAGGTGCTCACAACCATTATTTGATTTCTAGTGTGTTGATCACATGTTAGTAGCTGCAGCATCATAGAAGTCATGTAACACATTTGCAGAAGGATATATCTTTACGAAGTAAGGGAAAGCTCCATAAAGATATTTAGAGACCAAACTATCAAGATCTCAGATCCAAAATGAAAATCCACATTTGATTCCAGTGATCATTCTTTCTCTTTATAAGTATACTATATGTATGTTTTTTAATTGAAGACTATTTCTTCAGATAAGGCAAATGCAGGTGAAATACATTAATGACCATCATTTTAAGACAATCATTTTGGCTCATTCTGCTCCTTAATCCAAGGAGGAGGAGAGAAAAAAAGGACTGTTTTTACCATTTGTGCCAGTTCTTCATTGCATTAAAAGCATCAGCACAGCAATATATGTTGTTGTAACATACTGAATTTTTAAAAAGTTGTTTTGACATCCAACATGGCTGTAAATTAGCCTATATATAGCAATGAGACAGTCTGCTTTGCAGAAGCTGCCTCAACAATTGTATATTTTATATTTATATTAATTTGAAGTTGATTGAGCTGTGTTCTGTGATGCACAATGATTTTCCATATATATTTAGTACTGGCCTTGGGCAAATGGCTACTTCAGGGACCTGGACAGAACTCACATAGAAGTAGTAAAACACCTAAGGCAACTTTACTAAATGTATGTAAGATCTAGAAATGCACTTTTGGGCCTCTGAATTTGAGCAGGAAGAAAAGAACAGAAGTAACTCTATATTCTGCATTTATCTGCCTTTATTTCTACACTGTGTCTTATCTACTCAGCTCTTGCAACTACTCACATGATAGTCCTGTTCCCACAATATTCTTAATTGGGGTAATAAAGGTATATTGTGAGAACAGCAGAAAAGGGTTAGTGACCTAGGCAATTAATTGGGAGGGGGATTTAACCCCAAACATATCAGTGATGCACCATCAGATTTGGAAAAACCAAAACTTGTCCAGCAAACCATTCCCTACTTATCAAGACAAAAATATTTTTTTTTTGAAGAAATAAGAGAAGCTGAAAAAAACATTTTCTTTAAGAGCACAAAACAAAATACTAACTTATTGCAGCAAGCAAAATATACTGACTGGTGCTTGCTTGGCCAATTGGGAAATAGCTACCATATCATGAAATACACATAGCATATTAGATATTTCCAGGACAAAAATGGAGGAAGCCTCTCTATTCCCCAAATAATAAATTTTGCAGAATATGATTGAATGATGCCAAAAGCACAAATAGAACTGACAGGTTTACTAGCTAACACTAGTTGAGTCTTAACTGAATAGGACCAAAGAAAGCACCACTACAAATATCTCCAGCGTGTCCCATCCCATCCTTTAAGGCAGAAGTGGGCAATAAATCTTTCTGTGACTTGGTTCAAGGACTCTGGTAGGGCAGCTGTCACAACCACAATAGATAGATTCATATTGCATAACTTTTTGGATGCTGTTCCATTATTTTTTTTAAAGTTACTCCGAGTATATTAACCATTAACTAATTTTTAAAGCAGATTTTAAAATATGAAATAGCCATTAAAATAACAGGAAATCCTAATTTCAGCATAATGGCCAGCTTCACAGGTCAGAAAATGTCAGGACTGACTGTCAGCTGCATCTCTGCCTTAAAAGCTGCCTGTGATAAAGAGGTTAGTTTGGAAAGCAAGGATAATTGGGACAAAAGTAGTTTTATATCTTATCTAGGATTTTTAAGAGATGGGGATGAGATGTTTCCTCATGTCCACATTCTCTGGAGCTTAGTGATTTGGAAGCAGAATGAAGCTACAAAAAATCTTCTTGTTCAGACAATCCAATCATTAAATTTTTTCCTATAGCTGCATTAGTAAGCTCCAAATGAGAAAGTGCAATCTTGGCAAACTCAACAGCAGCTGTTCAAGACTTGGTGGATGTGTTGAACTGCAATCCTGTAATTTCCTGTCATCTGGTTGGGAATTATTGCAATTGTGGCTCAACATCAGGTGAGCAAAAAGTGAGTCATATTTCTCAAATATTCCTATTCCCACCAACCTCAGTCCGTAGGATAACTCAACAATCTCAGTGAGTTTGATCACACCTAATATGTCAGTGTGCTGTGCTGAGTTTCCAGCATCTCGGACTAAACTTGGCATATCCATCGTTTCATATCTTCACCTCCAGCCTTTGGTTTGTGGGACAGCTGTGATCTATTTATTTTCATTAACACTGTGCAATTGCTTTCTCTTTTAGTTAATTGGAAGGGGACCAAGTAAAATCAAAGTATGGAGCCAATTATCTAGGTCAAGTCTGTATTGGGAGAGGCTTAGCAAATTAGATTTCATTCTCCTAGAAAAGTGTGACCCAGCAGTAATAGGGACTCTTGCACAGCAAGTCTTAGCTTTGCTGTTCTGTTGAAAATGTCATTCACTAATTGCATGGCCTACATTGCTGGTAGACAGAATAAGATAGAGCAAATCCACAAAACAAATTTTTTCAGTATTTTTACACAACATTTTGTTTTCAACAAATACAAAAAAAAATTTGATCTAATTTTCTTGCTAAAACTGGAGGATAGGAGATACAATCTTCACGTAATGGAACCTCTCTAACATAAGAAAGACAACTTAAACAAGCACAATATTCAAAATTTTACTTTGCAGAAGCTCCATATAAACCAAGGATGTCAAACTTGTATTGTCACGGCAGCGTCATATGATGTATCGGGACTTTTTTCCCTTCGCTAAACCAGGTGGGGGCGAAGCCAGCACGTGATGCATCCGGCCTGTGGGTTGTGAATTTGACACTCCTGATATAAACAATAGCTATGAACATAGACCATGATTTGATAAGACAGGCTAACAAACAATTTAAAGGAAAAAAAGTTGCCAGTAACTTCAACTCGAACTGGAGAAAGAGGAGCAAATACATTCAAAGAAATGCTCCACTTGTAAAAGCTAACTTTTGCTTATTTGTGGAATTCATGAAATTGTTTGCTGCCAGCTGCTTTTCATTTTCTTAATAAGGCTTTATCACATTGCTCCGGAGTAATTACCTGACTACTTTAGATATTTTTACTAAAATAATCTTGATTTCCTCTTATATATTTATTGTATTTATTGTACAATTTACAACATTCAAAAAAACCTTCAGTTCTGTTGTCCCAAAGGTGCTTTTTCCAAAAGGCACCTGGACTTTCTTGTTTTTTACACTTCTCATCTGAAAAGCTTCTTCAGTTCTAACTGAGTGGTGGGGAATGGAAGAATTTATATTCTATGCAGTCATCTAATTGTTAGCACTCTGCGGGTTGGTCATTAAGTCTCTGTGACTGAGACCACTTGTAGGTTTATCTGTATTTTTGTTTGTTTGTTTAAAAATTACATTTTTTCCTAATGAGTTTTATATTAAGTTTATTTTCATGTTATGAACTATCTGTTTAACATACTTTGAACTTAATTCTTACATTTGTCTACTTGGTTTCTTGAGAAGTAGTGTTTTCCTTTCAATGAGTATTAGAGTTTTCCGGTTCTGCAAGTATATTTTCCTGGTTTAGATAACGGCTAAATGGTTAAGCTTCAGAAACCAGTGTAAATAAGGGAAGATTTCTGTATTGCAATAATTGCAGCAAAAATATAGTCACACCAACTAAAACTTGCTTTCTTACCTATTCCCAAGACCAACATGTAATATTTGTCCTTCCAACAACTTTACTATGCTTCAATAGTAGAAATAGCTCTCCTAGTGGCCATTAGACAGACACACAAAAGACATGCTTTAGTATCAAAGATGATTTGTAGCCTTTAATCAAATCTCAGCTGGTAGCAGCATCACCAGCAAAAAGAGGACATAAAATTTGGAAAGTCAAACTGAACTTTTCCTGGAGGATGAGCCATATATATATATATTGGTGTGTGTGTGTGTGTGTGTGCAATTCTAGAAATGGTTTGTCATTGCTTTTTTTCAGGATCCTCCATCCCATTTTCTAGTTTAACCAACATCTCTATAATTTCCAGATAGTAAACATCTAGATACTAATCAAATTTTTTTTTAAACTTTCTGGTATTTTCCAAGGGCAAATTTTATTTCCTTTTTGGGGTGTGTTATGTGATGTTTTATGTCCTCTGAATCCAAAGACAATGCTGTAAAGTCGAAAGGAAGTGGCTTCTTTGCTGCTTTCTGTGGCTATGCCATGATCATCAGAACAATCTGCAGGCTGCTAAGTCAGCAATCTTCTTTCTCCATCTCTTCCGTTGTGGGCAGCACTGGGTGTGCTGCTTTGGCCCACTTAGCTACAGTGCCAATTAGGAACTGGTCTGTTTTCTAGCTTAGCCAAGTGGGCAAGTGCCAAGGAGCTTCAGCTATTTTCCCAAGGGAGACTGCTATCACCACAGCAACCACTAATTCTATGAATGGAGCTGGGACCCATATCCTTTTGCAGCTAGCTATAAATCAGAGAATGTCATAGGCATCTGGAACAAAGGACAACTGAGGAAACCCAGAAAGGGTATGATAGAGCAGAAGGATGGTGCTTGCAGAGATTATGGCAAAGGAATGAGGCCAGACTTTCATACACAGCTTAAAATATCTCGAACTGTATGTCTAGCTGAATTTTAAGCCAGTGGATTTCTGTAACTCATAATACACATTTTCATTTTATAAACACTAGAGATTTAGATATTTAGACCTCTTACTTTTCAAAGATCAATACTGAAAACCCAGAGCCTTGGGAACCCCAGAAACATTTTCTGTGCCCTCCCAGAGCCTTCTTGGAATATAACTATTGAAAACTAGCAGCCTAGTTACCTTTAAATCAGAAGACACACAAAGCATATTTTATATGTTGTAAAATTGTTTAAATAGTTCAAAAACGAAAAGAAATCTGCTCATGCAACCCTCCAAAACACAAGAAAATAGAGAATCTCTCTCATGACTCCACTCATTTAAGAATTGTCATCCCACTCACCGAATCCCAGGTCCTATCCAAAAAACTTGAATTTCAAACCAGAAAGATTTTCTACCTTTTCTGCAGTACAATATACTTCCACTTCTTTTTTCCACTGCGTAGATTTTCAATCAGGTTGCATGTCTGGAAACTGTCCCTCACTTCAGCTAAAAACGTAAATTATAAAAGCATGGCTCAAAAATCAGCTACATCTTTTCACCCTTGGCTCAGATTCTGCCCTTTGTACAGAATCTTATCTTGCTATGATAAGAGTTCTTGGAAACTTAAAGCACTCTTCCTCTCTCTCTCCCTCTTTCTCTTGCTTCTGTAAAATTTCATTTGGCCTAATAAAGGGATCATATTTTATGGATTGCAAATATATATTTTTCTCATGGCCCACATTGTTACTATTGCTTTTTCAAATCCTGAGAAACATTCATAGAATACAGATCAGGAAGGATCTCTGAAGGTTATCCACAGCTGAACTATGGACAGGATGTATACCAATGCTCAATGTCAATAGAGAAGAAGTTACAGCAGCCTTCGACTACCTCGGCCATTTGGCCATCATCCCCTTCCTCTTACTGCCACACAAACACCAAAACTGGAACCAAGTCGCCAGGTTCATGCTTAAGGCATTTCATACATATATATATATATATATACAATTAATACCAACAATGTGAAATGCTGGTCATAGGAAGGATTGTTCTGACCAGAGGTGGGTTCCTACCGGTTCGGACTGGTTCTACCGAGTAGGTAGTAGGCCGCTGGTGACGTCACGGAGCCGATTCTGCTCTGTGGGTGCCGCCATCTTTTTTTAATTATTTTTTTGGAAAACAAAAATAATGTGATTTTTTTGGTTTTTTTTTCCTTCTGCGCATGCACAGAAGCTGAGTTTTCGGCACTACGCATGCATCGCCATCTTGTTTTTGGCCTTTTTGGGGGGCGGGATTTTTCAGGGGGTTTTCTACAGCACGTGAGTGCCCACAAGGCGCGCCCATGTGCCGCGGGAGGCAGCAAACCAGCGGCAAGGTAAGTTAGAACCCACCCCTGGTTCTGACCATCATCCCTCAAAATTCATCACAGGCCTGTCTGCTCACAAGTAATCCAGTGTAATCCACTGACTGAAGCCACATAATATATTCTCTTTATTTTGTAATGAGGAGCCCATACAGTCCTTTTTTTCCTAATTTAAGAGTGCCTTTTTTTGAAAGCTGTAAAACAATGATGACCAAAAAAAAAGGACAGTGAGTGAGACAGCTCAAAATGAAGAGTGGATTGCTCTCAGCAAAGGAAGGTCTGTTCCAAATTCGAATTAGGGTAACCACAGTTTGGGTGTATGAGTTACACACTGTAACCTGAACTTCTCCTCATAATATCCCTGAGAACCTACTTAGGCTAGGAGTGATTTGGTCCATGGGACTTCATGATGAACCTGTCTTTACACCCGGTTCCCTTTCACATCCAAACCTCAGTCCTCTTTATGGGCTTGGAAACAAGCTATTTGCCCCACGTTCTTGTGATGTCATGGAGTAGAAAGGCAGGAAAGCTACTGTTAATGCCTTTTCTAAGAGAAGGGTGGAAAAGCAGCCTTGGAGTAACTATACTTCCAGACAAACCTTAAAAATATTTTCCTTCTGGTAAAAAGCATTTTAAAATACACACTTAGGGATTTGGAACAAACAAATAGCATTCCTAAAAACCACATACATACAGGATACAAATGACATTGCAAGGTCCAACTTTCCCTTTTATCTCCTAGCACATTAATATTTGTTGCACAGTTGATCCAACCCAGTTCTGATCTCAAACTTAGACAAAGCATTAAGATGGTGGAGTAAGGACCCAAATCCCGATGCAATTTCCTGTGGGTAACAAAAGTAGAACTTGCCTGAATCTGGACTACCCAATACTGCACTATGTGCACAGAGTGGCTTTTCGCTCCCTTGACATCTCTTCTCTCACACCAGCCTTCTCGCAACAGGAAATATAAATTACTTAAGAAAAAGCTGTTGTTGTGCAACTGGCACAACTTATTTCACAAACACAGATGTGATCAAGGGGGAAAGCAGCTTTTTAAGGAAAACAAACTTCTAATTCAGTTCTTGCCTAGGAAACAACCCTGATATTCAGTTTTATAAGCCACAAACCTCATGCTGCTCTATTGGTCTTTCAATGATGTTCCGTAGTACCAAGATTGTTTACTAACAATCCATACAAATTGCTGTGAATGATTTTCCTAACAGTTCTTTCATGCACTGCATGAGATGGGGATTTTGTCACCGTATGTTAAAAAAAGCCTGTTCCAACTTTGTAAATCAATCCGCAGGTATTACATTTCTGATGAGTTTCAGGAAACATCACTACTAATTCAACCCAGTTTTAGACTTGTTAAAAATTAAAGTTTCAGTATTTATTCACTATATATACAGTAAACCTACTTGTCACCTTCTACTTACAACAATCTACTCAGTGCTTGATTGGTCTCCGAAAATTTGTTTGTTTTTAATTTCAGTCAGAATCAGGCAGCATACCATTTTTTGGGCGTGATGGGAAGGCAATTTAATAAAGTCTGGAGGCTGGGCATGATTCCCAAAGGTGGACAAGAAATGCAAAATTCCCAAAGGTGGACAAGAAATGCAAAATAAACCAGTTTTACAAGGTCAATCAACCCTATCTTGAGCAGAGGAAGAATTGGGCCCAGAACATTAACTATCATTGTATCCTGTGCAAGTGCCTGCTAGACTAAAAGAAATGTGCTCCTGATATTTAAAATTGAAGCTAAAAGTTAATAGTCAAATATGGAAGGAATGAAAATCCTTTGGAGGCTCCTGAAGTGGTCAATTTACATAAAAAGATTAGCAATAAATTGTCAGAATAGTAGCAGAAGCCAAAGCAAAACAATCTAGGACTTAAATGAGTGGATTGTCCCACCAAGGCATAGGTGGACTGCTGGGGATTTGCAGGGGTTCGGGAGAACCTTTAGCTAAGATTCTGTGCAGTTCGGGGAACCCCCAAATCCCACTCCTGGCTGGCCCCACCCACCCTGACCCTCCCAGGAGTCCCCACGCAGCCTATTTTGGATGCAGGTAAGCGCAGGGCATGTACTGAGGCTCGGGGAGGGTGAAAAATGGGCCTACTGGAAGTTCAAGAATGCCAGAAACAGGCCTGTTTTGAGCCTCCAGAGCCTGGGGGAGCTGTTTTTGCCCTCCCGGAGGGCTCGAGGAAAGCCTCCAGAGCCCAGGGAGGGCAAAAACTCCCTCACCACCACCATAGTGCAGAAGGCTGACTAGGTCACACCCACCATGGCCATGCCCACCCAGTAACCGGGCAGTAAACCCCTTGCTAAAAATTTTGAAGCTCACCCCTGCACCAAGGATGTAAAAGAATCAAACCCTGGTATGGTAATCTTTGAACCAGCAGGAAGAAAGCCTTTGGATCAATCACAAATCATTGAAAATATTTGACTTCCTGAGAAGAATGCAGACTGAAGATGTAGAGCCAACAACTGCGGCTAAGAACAAGGAACGATGAGTAGATTAGCTCCTTTGACTCTCTCTAGACAAAGAGAGGTTGTGAGATCACTCAAGCTGTGCTCCATATGGTTGCTTCTCAGGAGGAGACTGCAAAGCAGCAGTTTCTGAAGGGTAGGAGAAGCAAGAGCCAAGGTAATATGCCATGCTTGCTCCAGCTGTAATTGGAGGCTTCAAAGAACATTAAGTTCACACTTCCCTTACTAATCGCTTTTCAGAAATTACCTATTAATTACTTGAAATGGGCAGAGGCCTTCAAAATGACAAGGCTGGAAACCCCAGGTGAGTGTCTTATATATATATAATATATATATTATATATTAATATATATACAAAGTTGTTTTATTTGATCAATATTAAAATGGTATTTGTTATTTTATATGATTCATTTTGTACTTGTTGACATCTGCACTGGAAAAATGTGAAATTAGAGTTGCTTACAAATACTGTAATATGGTGTTTAAATCTTCCTCCACAGTTACTTTATATATCTTAATGTGACAGCATCTAAATTGACTTAATATCTAATTGTCTTTCTGTTTAAAGGAATATCTATGAGCTTGTTCTATTAAAAAGAGATAATGTCCATCTTTGTCATGTTAAATTTCAGCCTTCTGATACATGGATACTGCAACTATACTATGCTTTCTAAATGTGGATTTGTTTATGGTTAAGAGTTGAGATATGGATTGATGAATTCTATAATTTTTAATGTTATTTTAGGAATCTCTTTGGGCTTTTTGCTGACAGTTGGATTGGAGAAAACATTACTCATTGGATTTGCATATAGTTATGAGATGAAGTGTTTTATATTTGTTAATTAAAAGGAAATATAAAGATAGTGACATTGTTTATATTTTTCTTGGTAGGGGAAGGTTGCTTTCTTACAGATTTTTCCCTCTATTTTTTTCTTGCACTGTTTATTCCATTTATTTTTCCTTTCTTTTTTTAGTCTACATTATCTTTTACTATTATGATTAAACTTTTGAAATATTGAAGACTTTCAACAAGCCAAAAACTGAACAGAAGATGGAGTTTGGTAAAGTTTTAGAAACAAGCCAAATTGGCCCACTTCACATGTCTGTCCTGGTTAACTCCACTAATCATTCAGGAGATTCAAAATGACAGCAGAATTTGGGAAGGTATTAGAATAGTACAATTTCTAGAGTTGGTATCTGGGGCAAGACTAAATTTGCACAAGAAATAGTTTATCTCAGAATATTTTGTCAGTCAGCAATGCCTCCTGCACCTTGGTACTCTTCAGATATACTCCTTAAAAGTACTTCAATACATCTGAAGGACACCAGATCTGAGAAGTCTAGATTACCATCTTTCAGCAACATCTAGATTAAGTTATCCTTGAATTTATTTGTCTCCAACACACTGACTTTAGGATCATTTTCCCCAGTTTCACTCTGCTTTGCAAATTAACTACTACTAACTCTAGAATGGTGAATCTGTGGTTGCAAGCAAAACATGATTTAGTCTACATGGAGCATGTTGTGTGAATCCAGATTATAAACTTTGTTACTAAGTAACTAACTTTGTTACTAAGTTTATAAACGTTGGGGTAGTTTACAGCTAAGCCTGTTGTGCAAAACCAGAATTAGTCTTCCTAGTGCAACAAACCATCACTTTCCACAGCAAGTAGATTCAATGTGTTTCTTAAAGTTGTTTAATTGAAAATACTGATGGCTTGCTTAGAAATTTTTCATATACCTTATGCTACTGTATAACAGTTTACGCATGCTATAAATAATAGAGAACCCTGCTGCAAGAGCATGTTCTGTTCTACATGAAGAAACAAAAGTAGGATCATAAAAGTGGTGAAATTCTAGGAGCTGTGAATACGTAGACACAAACATTTGGACAAAAGCAGTTGGGGAAGATTTTTGGAGAATCAATGTTAATGATACTTCAGGGAATCGGCTCAACTGAACTGGGGCATCATAAACTTTCATTTGGAACAGCACAGCCCTGGCTCGTCTTGCACTTTTGGCTGTCTAATTTCAGCACAGAAAACATCGCACCTGCAGCCACTCTACAGTGGCTACAAATTACTTGGGCAACCCACTTTGGCAGGCAACGGAGGAACCGGCCATCTTCTTTTCTTCCAACGGGCTCTTTTCAGCACCTGCTAGCTATGGATTGGGGGAGACAAAGTCCACTTTATATCTGAGGGAGGGAGGGCCCTCAGGTGGGGAAATCTAGGCAGCAAGCCCCATCCGACACCTGATCTCTGTCAACTACCCCGCCACCCGCGCTAAATCGGGGCCAAGGGGACAACGGCCAAAGATCTTCTTCCCGTCTCTCGTGTGCCAAGCCACCATGGTGCCACTTGCCCTTTCCCTTCACTCCAGCTCGCACTCTTGCTCAGGGCATGGTGGGGCACAAGGAATCGGGTGTCAATGGGTTCCTTTGCTCACACAGTGACCTCGACTGCCATCCAAAGTACACGCTTCCCAGGGAGCATGTGGAAGATAGGGCCAGCTAGCATGGAAATGCAGCTGCTGTTGGTTTCACACGGCAACACCGAGGCTCTTTATGGACGTTGCCCCTCGGGAACGTCTGAGTGAGGCTTCAGCACTCCTTTAACCCTGACGAGCGACATTCAGTCCAATAGACGTTGACTGTTCTCCCCTCCTGGTTAACACTCTTACTTCAGAAATTCAAAGCATGGAGTTCAAAGACCTTTTTAAAAGCAAGAGTCTCAGTACATGCATAATCGTGTTCCAAAGAGAGAACGGCGTCTTAAATCCCAGCTTGCATCAGAGTCCTTGAAAATAATCAAAGTGTGTAATATCAGCAGGAAACCCCATTTTTCTAAAGTTTTCATTTCTTTCTCTTTTTAATTGCATCACATTAAAATAGTTGGGCTTCTCTAACCGGCTATTTTCCAGACGTGTTAGGATACAAGTCTCATCATTCCTAGCCAATGTGGCCATTCTGTTCTGGGCTTTGGTTGTCTAACAACCTGAGTACACTAGTTGGGTGAGGCTGTGGTAATTCCTTGTCTGAAGTCCCAAGTTCTTCAGCAACAGCTTCTGTGTCCTTCTTTGAAACAGAAATGCAAAATATAAACAAGCAACAGGATGAAGAATGTGGTATTCATCCTATTAGTAGTAGATGCAGAAGTCTAAGTTAGATCTCTAATAGTGATGGCATTAGAATCCAAAAGGCCTGTTAGAGTTTGAAGGGTCACATGAAGTAGGAGTCTCCAACCTTGG